>RYFJ01003506.1:0-39409 GCA_003991445.1 Oryza meyeriana var. granulata | reverse complement strand
GTGATAGATCTTCTTCCCTAGGTTGTCTTGTTGATACTGCACGTGGAGTTTGTTCCGGTTCGTCTATTATTTCCTCTGTCAGTACCTGGATTGCCCTGCCCCCTCCTGGTAATTTTGCTGATACCCTCCATAGTAAGAATCCGATTACCCAGCAGGAAATCCTGTGCCCCCGCAGCTTTCTGTGATTAAACATGTTTCTGTATATCTCTGCTGATGTTGTAAGCAATCTGAGTTGTTCAACCTTGGTGGGAGTAAACAGACCCGAGCAGCACTCGAAAATGTTCCATCCACCGTCTTCTTTTAAGATTATGAAGTGTGTTCACCAGAATCTGGACTGATTAATGAGCGCGTATGAACTGCTTCATTCACCATCTCTTGTAAGGTTTTTACCAGTGGACCTCAGATGCTACGCTTGATTCTCCAACCAATAAAAATATGGCTTCGGGGAAACTGGATTTTGAAATCGGCCCTTCCCTCATGCTGAAGGACTCTAAGCACAGCTCTGAAAGTTGCCATAGTTTGCTCAATGCTGTTTTGTCCTCTGTTAAATCTCCAAGCTGACCGAATTATTTATCTGTTTTGACTTCTTTCCCGCCATGTGCGAATTATTGTTGAAACTCCGCATAAAACTCGGTTGAACTTCGCGTCCCACCGGGCCGTGCCAAAAAAACTTGACGCCGAAAACCCGCGGGCCGTTCGGCGTCTGGGAGACACACGAAGCCTGGGAGATTGTTCACTCCAGTGCAATCCTAAATTTGAGCGTTCGTAGCTCCAGTCATTTTACCCGCAATTGACAAGAGAAAGATGCAAATTCGTGAGGCAATCCGAAGCCGGCTTAGACTCATTCTCATCGCCGATGACCCGATACGCACGTAGCACTTATACATCGCTGAAACCAGAGACGCAAGAGTTAATAACTAATATAAACAAGTATCGTGCTACCCCACACGAAGGATGCTCAAAACCGGCTATAAACTGTGAAAAAACGAGCAGGATCATAATTAAATAATTAAATAAACCTCCAGCCATCATAGTTAAATTACTGGATTCTGAAGCATACTGCCCTCCGGCTCGTCCGGCCTGCTCACATCGGCTCCCAATCTTCATCGCTGCCGTGCCCGTGCCCGTGTTCTACCTATGCTCTCCCAGTCCTTACCTGAGGTCGTCCGGATTACTGAGTCGATCCAGGAATTGTGTCCTCGCATTCGGACGCAAATAAAACCATCGGCTTAGCCCTTAGCGATTGTAACAGTTAATGCATGCAAAATGATAACGAGGACAGCAGCATAATCGCTATATTTGATACATAACTTATCGGCTAAGCCACTCCATAACAACATCGCATAAAACCCATCGGCTATAAGTAACTTATTATTCAGTCTAGATAGATCACCCAACCGTTGCAGCACAGACTGATAATAATAACAGATTCTCGATAGCCGATAGATCTAATGCGATCTATGCTAAAAACTGAAACTTAATCGGCATTCACCCCGATAAGGACGCTGCACATAAAGTATTCAATACCTAGCAGAACATTTATCACTAACGTTAGTAGGTCAACCTAACCGAATGAGCACAAACTGATAACTAAATCCTCCTAGTAAGCCGATACGAAATCTATGCACGCGTGATGCTGATATACCTAATCAATCTATGAGATCAAAACTGAACTGCTTGCAAGCCATAGATAAAGTAAAATATCGATGTAAGCCGACTACATAAACCGACTAGCAATATCACCTAACCGAGGAAGCCCCTAGCCGATATAGCCGAGGTACAGATCACCCTCTGCCCCAGGAGGCGACCAACCGATGCAGCCCGCTCGAGAAGCAAATCTGTCGGAAGTTGCGATGCGCCAAATGTATGATCGATGATGATTACCAAGGTCCCCAGGCGCACGTATTTATACCCCCGATTACACAAGTCCTTATAGGAACGGTACATGATTTCCTAATATAACGGAAAACGCTAATAAAATCCTGACCGGACACGGGTCAGTTTCCTAAATACAAACGACCTGCCTAATTAATAGGTACAGTAAATAACTGCCAAAATGCACGGTGCTTCTCACCCGCTCCTTCCCGGAATCGTCTCTCCCGGATCAATTTCTGTTAGTGACTGTAATTTCTCCTTTGACCGAAATCTGATAAGCCTTAACCAAGTTTGCGTTAACCACATGCGGCTTCGACCGGCGATTCCGTAGGACAACAAGTATGAAAATGGAACAATCAAAAGTGCTCATCATGTTCTGGCTAAGGGAAGAGGACGGAGTCATCAGGGAAGCTCAGTTTCGGTCGAACACCTTCGGCGCAGGAGGATGGCTCTGTCTCCGTGATCCTGGGGATTCCGTCGGCTATCTCGTATGGGAAGTGGAGAGAGAAGAGGAGAGGTGGTTGGCAAATTAAGAGCAAAAATGTGCACCAAATTTCCAACTTTCCCACCGTGCCGAAGTTTCGCACCGCGCCAACTGTCCGACATACCGCGGCAAATTCCTGCAGAAAAAAAAAGATTGCCACATATGTCGGCAATAAACCTCCCCTACCCCAATTAGATCTGTGATCTAAATCCCTCCTCCGACTCCGTGACCATGCGTGCCCGCTCCACGCCACTCTTCAGGGGGGGACCCGGGCCGCTCGACGCCCCTCCGTCGAGGACGCCACTCGCAACTCTAACAGGCAGGACGACGCTTCCTCCGTAGGAATCAGCGCAGCACAATGATGCCACCGCCCTTGGCGCCCATCGACATGGTATACTGAGCCGCCTCGACCGAGACGCAAACATCGGGTTTCCTTGTCAATATAACCCCAGTACATTGTTTGTTTTAATCTAGTTTATTAGATTCATGTCGCATTGATTAAGCAGCGATATTATCGGCGCACCGAAGGCCCGCCTGGACCTCACCCGAGTCCGCGCCCCGCTCCCGGACTTGCTCCCTGCCTGCGCCCGCGCCTCGCGTCTCGCCCGGCGTCCCCGCGTCCGGACGCTCGTGCTCCGGAGCCCTCGCCCGGCCTGCCCCGTGCCGGGTCCTCTCCGGCCTGCGCCCGTGCCCGGGTTCTCGCCCGGCCTGGAGAAAATGCACACACACACACGAGCTCGACAGGCGACAATGCGACGAACACCACGGCTTTCTATTGAACTTGCAACCCAGCTAGCTCAAAATGAACACGCACATACACAGGGGAGTTTTGCAGCGCTGCACATCAGTGCTCTTTTCTCTTGATCTCTGAACAAAGTGATTACAGGACTTAAATAGACACACCACTCACAAAGTGATTCCGCTCTTTTGTATTTTATAATAGGAATTCATCTGTAGTCTTTGTCCCTTCCACAGAAATATCCATCCATAACATGTCACATATATTTCCATATGTGGTTTATACTGATGTTGAGGGTGTGGGCTTTGAATCTTTGCTTTAGTTAAATTTTGCCCAATGGGTAATACTTGACCTTTTTTATTCTTGTTTATTTATCAACATTGTCGTATGTATGCAGTGGCATGGGTGAAATGTGGACTCTTTATGTTCTTGCAAGAATGGACTTCCAGATCAGGAGTATGTAATGTTCAAAGTGGAAAGGCCTGATATAAAAATTCTCAACATTGACATCTCTAAGGACCAGCTTGGGTATGTTGTCCGGACTGTTATACTACAAAGAAGCATTGTGGAAGAATGTAGCTACTCTTTCAGCCCTCGATTATGTCAGACATGTAGAGATTATGCTACAAGACAATGAGAGTGAGAAGAAATCAGATTAGTACTCTCAAGGAGCAAGAGACAGCACAGAAGTCAGCATAACACCCCTCAAGTGACAAGGAGCAGCTGGAAGAAGATGAGCATCCGTTTATGGATATCCTTTTGATGCATACAAGGACTGGCTAAAGAAGCTACCACAGGACCAATCCAAAGTATATCATCTATGTTTCCGCATATGTTTTCGTATGTTCATAATCTTAGCACCTTATATAAACTACACCTATCTTACATGTTTTTGGACTAACAGATTTGAAGGATGACACTAGGGATCAAACAGTCAACACGTACAAGGAATTTTTAAGGATGAAAGGACATTCCAGAAATTAGTAATTTATTTTCCTTCTTCAACCAGTGTATTTTACTACTAATTTTTTTAAAACTGAACCTTTAACCTTGTGTGCAAGTGGCATTTGTTGAGCAACGTGACACGATGGTATCATAGTCGAAGACGATGAAAGTAATGGAAGCAATGTGACACCACCCTCAAATAGGCCAAGCCATGCAAGGAAGCAAGGACGAGGAAAATGGTTTGTGATCATGCATGTACTTTTAATATTGGTTCGCAATCTTAATTGAATACTAGAACAGCTCAAGTTTGTTATTGTCTTTTTGCAAGGACATGCCCAATGAACGCAAGAAAAGAGGTCGTGCACTGTTAAAGGATTTACATAGGCAACAAGAGAGTTAAGAACGCACTCAAAAACTCCAATCGAATTTTCAGAAAGGCGTGGAGGTCCCATTGGACCGAATACCGTGCATTTGTCGATAGGTCGTATTATTTACAAGGAAATGGCCCCATAATTGAGTAAACAGTTGGAAGATATAAAAGAACAAGTCAAAAAAGAAATTGCAGATGAGATACTGGTATGATTGTACTATTTTTGATTCCTACTCGTGTGATGCGTATAAGAATTTGTGATAAAACATTGATTGCTTTTTAATGGTAAACAGCTTAGGTGGAACTTCATCAACATTGACGATGAGATAAAAAAAGAGAAAATATGGAACATTGCCAAGGAGCGGTACAAAGATGGCGATCAGCTCTGAGTCCACATACAGGCTTATAATATTATGGTGAAGGATACGAAATAAACCCGAAGAAATACACCTTCTTGAGTGGCACTACTTGCAGTTGTATTTTGGATTGATAAATTCAAGGTCAGTTCTAGTAAAATCTACTTTCTCAACAAAACTTGATCAACCTTAGTTGCATTGTTACATACCACTTGTTCTCATTCTGCAGAAAGTTAGCAGCCAGAACTCTTCCAACCGTCAGCAGCAAAGAACCAAGCATCTGATGGGTTCAAAAAACTTCTCACAGTGTAGCTTTGAGCAGGTAATCATTGGATACACTAATCTAGTCCTTCCCTTGTATGATGCAATACTTGTGTGTTGAATTGTATTGTGGCATCCTAGAGAGACCAAAAAACTGGTGAAGAGCCAACTGATCTTCTTCTTTGGAGGACCACTCACACAAAACATGGCAGATGGTCAAATTCTGTATCAGCTTCAGTATATGTGAGTAAATGTTTCGTCAAGCCTTTTTTATAGCTACTGGTTGTGTCAAGCAACTCTTAACAGGTTCTGTTATTTAATTTAGGAAAATGCAGCCATGAAAATTGGTGAGATTGGCTTAGAACCTGATAGACAAACACTTACAACTGTTGAGGAGAACATGATTTTCCAGTCATGCTACAAAGAAACAATACAAATCAAATCATCCAAATTATATGGACATGGATATTTGGCTACATATAGAACTCACAGAGAACTTATGAAAGAGAACCTTGAAGTACATGCACGTGCTCAAGCTGCAGCTAGGGAGAAGAGCATTGCTTTTGAAGCGGAGGTTGAGAAGCTCAAAGAACAGATTGCACAAGAAGCTGCAGAAAGGAAAAGGGAGAAAGAAGAAAATAGGAGGAGGATGCAAGAGGAGCTGGAAAATGCTAAGATAAACATAGAGAAGAAATGAAGCAAGAATTTCTTAATATGCTAGCGCAGCACAAAGAAGGAACTATGAATATGGTATTAGAATAATTTTTCATCCTTTGTCCTCTTAATAAACTTATGATTATGATGCCTAATCTTTTACCACAATATTTATATGTGTAGAGTATCCCGCAAAACAATGCCAGTATACAAGTTGCGCCAAGCATACAAGAGGAAGATGGGACTGGTGAACATGAAATTGAAAATGAAGATGGGTTACAGGAGGTAATGACACTATTGCACTATATTCCATGTATCTTGAGCTATGTACCTTGAACTATAGCTAAAATAGATCAAACAATTTAATGTTTGTAGACTCAGCCTGGAAGCGTTGTCACCGTACAAAAAGATGCACTAGTACCTACTCGCTCCAGTAAAAGTACTGTAGCTCTCAGCAAAAGTCTTTTCAACGAAAACACTACAAAATATAGCTGCACGAAGACATATATCACTTCACAGCGCTGATGAATAAACAAGAAATAATCCCAAAAGGAGGAAGGTAACTACTGCAATATGTTATCAGCTAATTGGAATCTAAATTCTTGCATCATTTGCTGAAATTTTATCAAATGTGACCTTCCTTGTAGAACTAGGAAATGTAGGAAATACATTTAACATACGTGCTGAAAACTGTAGCTTTTGCAGTTTTGATTGGGTGAATTGTTCCGAGTAGTAATTTACCTTTTTGTGATACTTGATAATACCAAAGTTGTAGAGGGTTTAGAGATGTTTGTCGTCGTGAAAGGTCATGATTTTAGCCCTGGAGAATTGGAAGTTATGAATTTTGTAGGTAGCCGGTCAGGTTTTGACCTTGCTCTGAATAGCAGTGGGCGTTTGTGTTTTTTGACCATGATAACTACAGAATCTTATTTAACAAATAACTAGAAATATGTAGACAATTTCATGGGCTTTCCGTGTTGTTAAAGAATATAATTTTTCGTTGTCTAGAACTCTAGTTATGATTTTTCTAATCCACTATACTGCTGCTGCCTTAAAAATTCAGAGAATTTGATAGCAAACTGATTATATGTACATAACTGTTTCCATAGTTTTGGTTAATTAGAACATTTATATCTAAATCTCTTTATATTTTGTGCAAGAATTAGTAAACTTAATATTGTTCTAATATCGTGACCTTCCTTGTAGAACTAGGAAATGTAGGAAATGCATTTAACATACGTGCTGAAAACTGTAGCTTTTGCAGTTTTAATTGGGTGAATTGTTCCGAGTAGTAATTTACCTTTTTTGTGATACTTAATAATACCAAAGTTGTAGAGGGTTTAGAGATGTTTGTCGTCGTGAAAGGTCATGATTTTAGCCCTGGAGAATTGGGAGTTATGAATTTTGTAAGTAGCCGGTCAGGTTTTGACCTTGCTCTGAACAGCAGTGGGCGTTTGTGTTTTTCGACCATGATAACTGCAGAATCTTATTTAACAAATAACTAGAAAGATGTAGAGAATTTCATGGGCTTTCCGTATTGTTAAAGAATATAATTTTTTGTTGTCTAGAACTCTAGTTATGATTTTTCTAATCAACTGTACTGCTGCCTTAAAAATTTAGAGAATTTGATAGCAAACTGATTATATGTACATCACTGTTTCCATAGTTTTGATTAATTAGAACCATGTTATATCTGAATCTCGTTACATTTTGTGCAAGAATTAGTAAACTTAATATTGTTGTAATATCCCAATCTTATTCTTTTGGCAGTAGATGGACAAGGTTTCAGTGGGAGGCTCATAATCAAGCGAGGACATAGCTGAGGCGATGACATGTTGGGCTGCTAGGAAACTCTTGAGTGCTGCATAGATGTTAGGAAGTTTTTAAAAAGTTGTCAAATAATGAGTGAACTGTACACTCGTTTATGATTTTAGCTACTATTTTCATGGTTTGGCAACATATTGAATGATTGATTATAATTCATATATGTGTTAACGCCAAAATTTGGTACGGGTCGTTACCATGTTCGGTTAAGGAAAGAAGCGATATCAGCCATTGGAAACTAATCCAGAAGAGTCCGAGCTTGGGAAGGAATCGTGAAGACCACGTTATGGCAGTTATTTATCTTATCTATTAGATAGTTTTATCTTTTAGGAAACCTGATCTCTTGTCCGATCAAGCCTGTTAGTTTTCCTTTTCTAGTTAGGAAAGTCCTGTTCCGTGTCCTATAAGGACTCTTGTAATCGGTATATATACGTATGCCCGGGGACCTTGTAATCTATCTCTCGATCAATCAAATTCGGCACATCGCCACCCTTTACCAACGGGTTCTTGCTTTTCGAGCGGGCTGCATCGTTAGGTCCGAACTCCTGCGAGAGGGTAGTCTCGTTACCCCGGCTACCAATCGTCTAGACTTTCTCGGTTAGGTCGATATTCTAGTCGGTCTATGGTAGTCGGCTTACCACGGTGTATCGGATCTGTCTACGGCTGCATCGGTTCGGTCGACCTCTTAGGCTGGTCAGGTATATCACATCACGCGTGCATAGTTTTTATCAGTTTATCGGGGTAGTTTATCATCAGTTTGCTGCATCGGTTGGTCCGACCTACTAAACTGCTAGCGATAAATTATTCCTGTTAGGCTGATATCCTTTGTGCAAGCGTCTTATGAATGTATAGCCGGTAAGTTATTTTCATCACAGTTGCATTAAGTTTATCGCTCGTTGAGGTTCCTTTACTATTATCGATCTGTGCTGCATCAGTTAGGTTGAACTACTAGATCGATAATAATAGATTTATCCTTGCCGAGCCGATCGTGTATATGCGACGTTCTATCGGAGTGCTTAGCCGATAGGTTATCTTTTATAAAGCCGACTGTATTATCCTTACTGTTTGTCATCTATATTATCATCGTTTCCTACCGATGCACATGTGTTTCCTCGGCAGTCGGCTGGCTACTATCCTGCATATCTATTTTATCATCGGCTTCTAGCCGATGCACACATTGTACTAACAGCTTATCTATTTGTTTATAGCGCTATCGGTTTCCTAGCCGATACACAGGTGCCATCGGCCATCGGCTACGAGGAGCCTACATCAGCCCGTATCGGCCGATAGCCGATGTGCAGTTGCTGCTGACCCGGGCACGAGCACAAGCGAGGATCCGGGAGCGAGAACGCGAGTACAGGCGAGGGCTTGGGCACGAGCATAGCGGCGATCGGCTGGAAGGAATCCGTATCGGCTTACTGGCCGATTGGATCAGTAATCAAATTTCTTCATCTCCTTGTCAATTGCGGGGTCAAATTGACTGGCACGCCTGCGAACCTCAAGATTTTAGGACCTGCACTGGAGCTAAGCAGATCTCCCAGGCCTTCGTATGTTCAATCGCATCAAACCAGATCATCAACAAGCTTCTTGGCACACCCGGTGGTTTTTGGTGCGAACAATATGTGAGTGCAATTGCTTTTGTTATGGTTTATTGATTTGCAATGATGATTTATTAAACCAAAATTAAATGTTACTAGCGTTGCAATAAAAGCTATGCCTACGAGCCGCGATGCGTGGCAATATGCTCTATGGCAACAGACTTATTTACGTTGCAAATAATAGTATTGCCATGACATTACTATTGTTGCAATAACAATTAATCTCCCGCAACGAATAAAATTGCGTGGCAAATGATACTGTTGCAACGGCACCATAGTCATGGCAATAATGAACGGTATCTCGCAACGGCTAAATTTGCGTGGCAAATGATACTATTGCCACGCCACGACAACCGTGGCAATACCATATCATCTCTTGCAACGAATAAAAAAACGTGGCAAATGATATTTTTGCCACGCCACAGCGATCATGGCAATAATGTATACTCTCTTGCAACAAATAAAATTGCGTGGCAAATGGTTTACTTGCCACGGCATAACGGTCATGGCAACAACACCTTAGGCAACAAAATTCTAGCGTGGCAACAAAATTCTATTGCTACGCTATCGCTCGTTGCATTTACCCCCTGTTGCTACGAAGACGAGCGTGGCAAGTGCTCGTATTGCCACGCCAGTGAATGTTGCGATAACGTCCTATTGCCATGCTTGGCAACGGACAGCTATGGTTGCAAGAAAAGCTAACTCTTGCAACACCAAACTAGCAACGGTTGCAAGTTCTTATTGCAACGTGACTTTTTGCAACCATTGGCAACGAACGCGATTTGGTGGCAAGAACTACCTTTTGCAACCAAATTGGGCCTATTGCAACGTTTTCTTGTTGTTGCGCAAGGGTTAGAAGTTTGTAGTGATAGTCAAGGGGTGACTTGCCTTGCTCCTACTCTCGGGGTACTTCAACGTAATCTTCGAACGGCGGCTCCTCACTACCGGTCTCTACGTGTTGCAAAAGAAAAACAAACAAAAACACCTATAATCAGAGCCTATTTGTCACACCTAGAAATTCACCAGAATTTCCAAAGCTAATTTGTGTAATAAATCCTCGTCTAGGAATTAACCGAGATATACAAATTGCCAATTTGATAAACATAACCAAAACGTAATAACGATAAATACTTACAGAAAGGCACTTAGTCCTCAC
Organism: Oryza meyeriana var. granulata; assembly: GCA_003991445.1. NCBI lineage: Eukaryota > Viridiplantae > Streptophyta > Magnoliopsida > Poales > Poaceae > Oryza > Oryza meyeriana. The sequence continues at coordinate 29,147 of RYFJ01003506.1, read as the reverse complement.
ACAGAAGAAACAACGGCGGAACGGCAACTAGCGAAGCAGCAGCACCAAGCCACAGGCAGCTCAACTGGGGTATAAGCCAAACACCAAACTTCTCCTTCTCGCAAATGTTCACTCTAATGATTGCAGTAATGCAAGACTGAGTACCACCCACCGTACTCAACAAGCCATGCTAGGAAATGCAAAATAATACAACAGGATTCCAAAGAAAATGCATAGTATGGCTTATTTGCATAAACAACATTTAAAATATTTGTATTTAAAAACATTGCAAAACTATATAGTTTAATTAATACCATCATTAATCCAATCACTGAACAACACTGCAATGCAGTTTAGGCCCATAACCATAACTCTCCAAACTGGAGCTATCATGTTTCCATCATATATTACCATTGTCGAATAGTGTGGGGCTAATCACAGAAAACATTGCTAGGCCCGCTCATTAACCGTGGGCACGGCTATTCAAATAGTTTTACTCTGGCCAGAGGTGTACAACTTTACCTACAAGACACGATTCCACACATGTCACCATGCCCCAAAATACCACCATGATACTACAAAGGGGGAAACCGTGACAAGAACTTTCATGCAACTCACCCAACAGAAGAGCCTCCCGCCAAGCCTCCGGTCTCCGGTAGGAGTGATCAAGTGCCTTCCCGCAAGATGGCTCGACGTCCGAAACATGGACTTATTGACGACTGCTATGTGTGGACTTATATCAGCCACAAACACTCCCTGGTGCCTTCTGTTGAACTTGCCACACTACGGGTCCAGCTGTTGCCCATTCTGGCTTGTGGTTAGTACGGTATTGTTTCGTAACAAGTAGTCCGTGAATCGGTCCTTAATTATCATGAGCACCACTAGCAACATCATTATTCCATGCGCTCACAACCCACCATCTAGTCAAATTTTAGTTGATAAGTTCAATTAATCGGCCACGACCAACAGTCGTGAAAAATATAGCCATTTATTATTAATTATTTGTAAATGGATCCATAATTATCCCACATAAAATGAAGCTACAGTTTCTATGCATGGCTAAGCAGAACCTAAATAATCTAGCTAGATAATTAATTAAACATCCAGCTAGTCAATATTAATCACCCAAGGTATCAAGGTAAAGGAATCAACATCAAAGTGGCCATAAGTAAAGAAAATAGGATAATAATAATTACTTGTAATAATGACATTCTAAAACATTGCATGCAATAACGTTAAAATAAAATAGTTTTTACAAATGGGATCAACATGCTCAAGGGGATTGTCGTGTGACTTGCCTTGCAATAGAAAAGTCTTCGATCTTTCCTCTGAACTCTTTCGCCTTTCAAAACAGCAGAAACGACTGACTACATGTAAAACGAGGAAAACCCTAAGAAACTCCAAATAAACAGTACATAAAAAGTACATGAAGAGGTAGATCATGATTTTAGATGAATTTATAAACAAGAACGGGTTGAATCGGAGTTCGGATGGAAAATTTACGGTTTCCAGAAGATTGAATTCAGAAAAAATCGAAAAAGAATTAGAAAAAGAATATTCTCAGAATATCCCCTTGAGAAAATAATTATCAAGGATTTATTTTTGATAGAATATTAGAGTGGGACCCACTGTCGGTGGCAAGGTTTTTGGTGGACCAAGTCCATGGACCAGAGGGACGAAGGAGATGTCGGACTGCTGGTGAGGTAGATGCCACATGGATGACACATGGGCAGAGAAGATGAGCTAGCGGCCGAGGTGTTCGGATGACGTGGCTTGTAGGGCTGACATGGCCACGGGTTTATTAAAGAGATCCAACGGTCAGGATTTGACCTCGGGAGATCGACGGCTTCGGATGAATCTAGGGCTTTATGAAGATCGAATGGCTGATCGATCAAAAGGGTTGGATGGCCAAGATGGCTCAGACTACTATGCACCGGGCCCATCTGTCATACACTAGGGAAAACTATCAATGGGACCCACATGGCTGTCTCAGAGGATAGGATGCAGTGGGGCCGGCCTGTCAGGGGCTCCCGGTCGGGCAGGTAGGAGCCGTGCGCCCATGGTGCAACGCCGGAGCAGAGGGATGAGGTTCGCCGGCGGGACGGTGGCATGGCTAGGTGACAGCAACGGTGGTCCACGGCACGATGACATCGACGACAGCGGGTTGGCTTCCCAATGCAAGGGAAGCTGGAGACGAGGAAGAAGAAGCGATAGAGGACGAGGCATGGCCTTGAAGCTCACTGGCATGAGGAAAAGGACGCAGAGGCGATGGCCGTGCAGCTCAAGATGACGGCTGCAGCTCAGTGTGCAGGGACGGCGGAAAGGAGCGGCGGCGGCGGCGATTTAGCGCAGCGCGGCGGCGGGGAGAGGCCGAGTGTAACGCCCAGAAATTTGTAACCAGAATTCCAAATATTTCTGTGTATTAAATCCCTATCCAGGAAAGCCAGGGTACACAATACCAAGTTGCCATACAGAGTGTGTCTTACAAACAAAATAAATTTGTCTTACATAAATGCAGCGGTAAATATAAATAAAACCTATATACAGCTAGCCAAGCGGAGGGTTCCGTTCCACAGGCGTCTTGACGGCGGATCCAGCCTAGTCCTCCAGATGATCCTTGTCGAACAGGTACTCCACCACTAAGAGGGAAAAAGGGAGCAAGACTGAGTACCACACACAGTACTCAAGAAATCACACCCGCAAATATGCACAATGCACAGGAGACAAAGATAGGCTAGGGGTTTATTTGCATAAAAGCAATTGCAAACAATAGTAGTTCGTAAACAGTAAAAGGTTGTTTAATTGAACAGCATTAATCCTCCACTGATCAATGTTACACCACGTTGACCAGGCCCAACCATCCATCCTAACAGTATAGCAAATTTTAATGTCAATTTATTATAGTGAGACTAATCACGGTGAGTCTTGACCAAGATGCCCATGACCGCGGGCGCGGCTATTCGAATAGATTTTAACTCTAGTCAGAGGTGTACAACTGTACCCACAAGACACAGCCCCACACACGTTCTCGTGTGCTGGCGTGTCACCACGACAACCCACTAGAGGCTGTGACAGGGCCATTTACGCAACCTCTCCCCAACCATCCACACCACGCTGAGGTTGCACCTGCCGACAGGACACCCCACATCGGCCAGGCTACCCCCCTTGCGCCACAATGGATCTAGAAGCCGATCAACTCGACCCCGAGCCGATCCAACTCCATCACGCCCATTCTCACCAACGGTGCCTAGGAGAGGGAGAAGAGACGCTACAAGCCCAGCCGTTGCCCACGCTAGCTTGTGGAATGTACGATTAATTGCCCAAGGGGTTCCCGTAAACCGGTCCTTAACTGCCATGGATGTGACCAGCAGAACCATGCACCCACAGCCCACCTTTTAGGTCAAATTTTAGTAGTTTAATATCCATGTGACCAAGGTTCCAGTTCCCAACATAGAATCGAACAATAAGTGTAAATAAAATCATTTATTTCCCCATGTGAGCTAACAATCTCTAAGCATGGCTAAGCATCCTAATCATATCCTCTAGTCATATCATTACCCAGCTATAAAGGTGTACAGGTGGAATTAAGTCAGAGCAATTAAAATTGCTTTTATATAGGTCAACCTTCCCACATGAAATAAGGAAACAATGCATGTTTAATAATTTAAAACAAATATTTTGCAAGAAATGGGTACAAAATGATCGAGAAAATGATGCAACTTGCCTTGCTTTGGCTCGGCGAATTCGGCAATGACTTCGTAATAAACTGGAGGGTCGACTGCGTCGGAGTCTATAGCAAACAAAGCACAACAATTAAAAACAGTACATGTGAGCACTGAACCAGGGAAACAAAGTATTTTTAATGGATTCTTGGTATTTTTTTGAATTTAATGAAATTTGAATGGAATTAATCTAAGCTCGTATGAATTAGTTATGAATTTTTAAAATTTCTCTATGTTTTTACTATACAAAAGTAATCCCTTAATGATTTATTGCGCAATTAAATGAATTATGACGCCAGCGGACCACGGGGGACCCGCGCTGACAAGCGGGGCCCACGGGTCAGTGGCGCGGGGAGGACGCGCACGTGGACCCGGTCCACGCATGGGTGGCGCGGGGGAGGGCAGCGGCAAGCGGCGGAGGAGGTGAGGAAGGCGACGGGGTGCTCACCGAGGTGCGGTGACGGACGGAGAGCAGTGAACGACGGCGAACAAAGGGGAGTGGCGGCAGCGAGGTTTGGGAAGATGACGGCGATGGTGTTCCGGCGGCATGAGGCGACGATGGAGGCACGGACGAGGTCGACGGGATCCTGGCGAAGATGTAGGAAGAGGTTGGGGCCGTAATGACTGAACGGTTCGATGGGAAGACACGGCCAAAGGCCAGCAGAGAGGCTCACCGAAGAGGACGACGGAGAGGATGGAGTTCCGGCGGGAATCCGAGGTGACCGGCGGCGGAACAGGACGCTGCACGGGTAAACAGGTGGGGTCCACAAGGAGGCGCGTGCGGCGCAGGCCGCGGCGGGCCGAGAAACAAGGATGGGCTGGCGGCCCAGCGGGAAGAAAAGGAAAGAAAAGGAGAAAAGGGAAAGAAAAGAAAAGAAAATGGGATTTCAGAAGGATTTTAATTCTGATAATTTGTTTTGAATTATTAAAATTACCTCCAGCGCTATAAAAATTCCCATAAAAATCCAGTTAGTGTATTTTGGCAAGGAGAATGTTGAAAAAATATTCTCAGCCAGAATAAATTATTAATTTGCTTTTCTCTCATTTAATTAATTCAATTGGCCATTTAATTTTTATTTCTTTGGGGCTCTTTCTTTAATATATTTTGTGTGGCTCAATTTAAGGGGAAATTTAGGGTGTGACAAGTGGCACGTGGTTTGTGGTAGCGGGCTAGGGCGACCAAGGGAAGAAAAAGAGGCGGCGGAGCGACATTTATAGGGCGTAGACCCTAGGGTGCAGGCAGCAGCACTGTACAGATTTCGCTAGGGCTGAAAACGGTCGGTAAAATTTCCGAACCGACCGACACCATTTTCCAGATTTTACTGACCATTTTCCGTTTTTTCGGTACTGGTCGAAAATGATCCGGAAAACGGTATCGGGGTTTTGGAAACGGTATCGGAAATGATTTCAGTAGTTTACCGACCGTTTCCGAAGTTTACCATATTTATTCGGAAATTTACTGATAGCACTGATTCGGAAATTTATTTGGAAATTTACCTAGAAGGCACAAAAGCCTGAAGGACCCTCACCTTATCCGCTCAATCTCAGGCTCTCAGCCTCTCACACCGCGAGACACACACGGTCACAGCCTCCCGCGCCGCCAGCCACCGCTCCCGTCTGCCGCCCTCCCGTCCGGCCGCTGCTCCTGTCCGCCGCCCCGCCAGCCGCAGCTCCCGTCCGCCGTCCTCCCGTCCGCCCCCGCCGACCTCCGCTCCCGTCTGCCGCCTCCGCCGGCCTCCGCTCCCATCCGCCGCCCCGCCGGCCTCCGCTCCCATCTACTCCTCTCCCGTCCGCCGCCCCGCCAGGCGCCAGCCTCCACCGCTGGCCTCCCGTGCGCTCGGCCTGCCTGCCCGGCGTTCTGCCTCACTGCCGTCTGCCGCAGTGAGGCCCAAGGGTGGTTGCCCTGCGTTCTGCCTCTCGTGGCCAGCTCCTGGCCTGCTCGGTTCGGTCGCTGCAGTGCACTGCCAGTCGCCCGACGCCCATGGCCGATGAGGATAGCCGAGCTCTCATTATAGGGGATGCATCCGCACTTCCATCTTCAAGTCAAGGTATGTCACTTGTCCTCTATTTCCTGCTTCTTTTTTATGAGGATAGTAGTTTGCATGCAATAAACCACTACCAACCTATATTGAATCACATCTATTATTGAATCATTGTAGGACATTTGAGGTCTGAGAGTGAAAGTGTGAGCCAGAGTCTTGGTACTGTCGTTTCAGGATCATCGGCAACACCTGCACAAGGGCAAGTAGGTGATGCTAATGATCCGGTTATAGTAGCGAACCAGGAGCAAGAGCAACAACCTCCTACCAAGAAGCAGAAAAAGCAGACAAGTGATGTATGGCAACACTTCACAAAAGTCATTGAAACAGTGCAAGTGGATGGTCAGAGTTATAAGCAAGAGTGGGGAAAATGTGAGTTCCCAAATTGCAAAAACAAATATAGAGCTGAGAGCACAAAAGGAACAACTGGGTTGTGGAGCCATTTGAGATCAGCACATGGTGTGGTGAAGGGTCAGCAGCAGCTCCAAGTTGGTAAGAGTCATGGTAAAAGTGTTTCTTATGTTGAACCATTCAGATATGATCCAGAAGTTAGCATTGAAAAATTTTATGAAGCCATTATCATGCATGAGTACCCTTTTGCGATGGCGGAGCATGAATACTTTGTTGATTTTGTTAAGTCCATGCGCCCTAACTTACCACTTAAGTCTCGTGTCACAACAAGAAAAGAAATTATGAACATATATTTGCAAGAAAAGGACAAGTTGTATGCTGAATTGAAAAATATTGCATGCCGTTTTAGTGCAACCATGGATATGTGGACGTCTAGTCAAAACAAGGCGTATATGTGTGTCACAATCCATTGGGTAGATGATCTTTGGCATATTTAGAAAAGGATAATAAATTTTTTCCATGTGAAAGGAAGGCACACCGGTGAAAGGCTGTATTTTTCATTCAGTGAAGTTATGGTTAGATGGTACCTTGAGAATAGGATGTTTGCTTTGACTTTGGATAATGCGGCTGCAAATGAAGTAGCAGTTAGTGATATAATTGATGATCTAAAGAAGAATACTCAAGTTTCTTTAGTATGTGATGGCATTTTTTTCCATGTGAGATGCGCTTGCCACATTCTGAATTTGGTTGCAAAAGATGGGATGGCTGTAATTTCTCAGACTATTGGAAATATTAGATCTCTTGTCCTAGTTGTAAAGGGGTCAACATTGCAGTGGGAAGAACTAATGAAACATGTTTGTGAGTGTGGATTGGATACAAAAAGGGGTTTGTCACTTGATGTTTCAACTAGGTGGAATTCAACTTATATGATGCTAAGGGATGCATTGTACTACAAAGATGCTTTTATTAGGCTTAAGTCTACTGATCGTCGTAGGTATGATCACATTTCTCCAACATCTACGGAGTGGGGTAATGCGGTGACAATTTTTCAAGTCTTGAAGAAATTTTATGATCTTACTGAACTTCTCTCAGGTACTTCTTATCCTACTGCAAATTTGTTCTATAAAGGATTTTGTGAGATTAGGGTTTTGCTTGCTGAATGGTGTGCTGGATCAAATGTGGTTATTAAAACAATGGCACTTTCTATGAGTGAAAAGTTTGAGAAATATTAGGGAAAGTCCAACATTGCTTTAGCTGTTGCTAGCTTTATTGATCCAAGGTACAAGAAAAGGCTTATAGAATTCTACATGAGGAAGTTCTATGGTGATGCATATTTGGCTCATCTTGATGAATTTGTTCGTATAATAAGACAATTGTACCAATTTTATGCATCTACTCATTCAAAGCCTAAGACTACAGAAAACACTAACACACCACCTGATTTGTTTATGGATACTAATGATAGTGAGCTTGAAAGTTACTTGTATGAGTCATGTGGCCCTGATGTGCTTCATTCAGATGAGTTAGACAAGTATATGGGAGAACCACTTTTAAAGGTTACCGGGCAGTTTGATATTCTAGCATGGTGGAAGAACCAAACAAGTGAATATCCTATTCTTTCGCAAATTGCCCGTGATGTGCTAGCTATTCAAGTGTCAACGGTTGCCTCAGAGTCTGCTTTTAGTGCTGGTGGTCGCATTGTGGATCCTTATCGCACTACTCTTGATCCAGAGACGGTAGAAGCACTTATATGTACCAAAGATTGGCTAAGGGCAACAAGAAAGGGTATATATGCTGCTCTCCATGATTGATAATTGCCGTATTTCATATATATCATTTGATTACTAATTAGTTATGGTTTATAAATCTGCCCTTTCACTTATTTTTCACTTATTTTTCAGATTCTAAGGCTCCTCCCTCAATTATTGGAGATCTGGAGATTCTTGATGTTATAAGGGAGCAATTGATCAATGATGACATGGAAGAAGTAGCGTGATGGTCGTTGTCCAGATTGCAATATTTGGAGCAACTTTGAGCAGGTGATTGATTGAAGTTAATTACATTTTTTTTTCATAGACAGATACTTGCATATTGTGTTCTGTAAAATCCTGTGTGAGTTGCAACTTTTTTTTGGGACAGTTAATTCTTTAACGCTGTTCTTGTCTAGTTTATGACTTAGTATGATATAACTTAAGAAGATTATATACGTTTCGGCATTTATCACTTGTTAGCAGATAACAACCTCCCACCTTGGCGTCCAGGATTGAAAGAGGTAATACTCCATCATGCTGTTCATACAACGTTGCATTTCTTGAATGTTACAACTTTGACAGTGTTTATACTATATGTGTGACTGAACTGAAACAAATGTGAACAACTATGTTTATTTTTTCATAAAGTGAATGCTGCCATTCATGCAATATTTTAGTTGTGCTTGAAATGTCAGATTTGTTCTTTACATTATCGCATTGCCTATATTTGTTCACATAGCTTTGTCTTGAAACCGGCCCACGCGAAATTCCTTTTGTTGTAGCTTGAGAAAATCGTTGATGATGGCTGCTTGAATTCTCATGTGGCTAACTGACCATAAATCATTCTTTTTGAACTGATGAACTATTTCCTACAACTGAATTTCCATATGAAGCGTATGGACCTTTTAATTTCTATAGCCTTTTCTTTTCTGAAAATGAAACTTTCCATAGCCGTTTGCTTAAGATATTTTTCTCATCTTGTGTGCTGCAAGGTACTCTGGAAACTTACTGACAAGATATGATGAACTAATTACTGACGCCTATGATCAATCAGGTTTTTGATGCAATCATTTGTGATCCACCATATGGAGTCCGGGCTGGAGGCCGCAAGTCTGGTGGCTGGAAGCTACTCAAAGGCATTGTTGCTCCTTTCACAGTTCCAGACGAGAAGAGGGACAACCACATCCCATCAACCGCACCATACAGCCTCGCCGAGTGCGTCCATGACCTCCTCCACCTTGCCGCAAGAATGCTGGTCATGGGTGGCCGTCTGGTCTTCTTCTACCCGGTTGTTCGCGAGGACGGCCTTGCCAAATGCCAACCCAGCCAAGTACCCTGAGCACCCCTGCTTCAAGCTGATCGCCTCCTGCGAGCAGATCTTGAGCATGAGGTTATTTGTGTTGGTATATTGGTTTTGGACATAGTTACATTGTCATCTTGTATGCTATCATGTTGGATAATTATTGAGATTGCTTTCTATGATGGGTGATTATTATGTGATATCGCTATTATTATGTTTAGTGATTATGTGAGTTACTCTAGACATCACATGTGAGGTAAAGTTATTTCCGATCCGAATTCATGGATGTCCGACCGATATCGATGAATTTCCGACCGAGCAACTCCATTTCCGATGTTTCCGAATTTTCCGAAGCCGTTTCCATTTCCGACATTACCGTTTCCGATTCCGATTCCGAGTACAAAATATGGAAATGGAAATGATTTAGAGGTTTTTCCGATCATTTCCAACCGTTTTCAGCCCTAGATTTCGCAGCGGCCATTGCGGGGAGGTGCGGGCGGCTCGGGTGGTAGCGGAGTGGGCCGGTTTGGGGCGCAGGCCGAGGGGCATGGGCCCGAGGTAGTGTGGGCTTTGCTGGCTCGGCCGGTTCGGCCCCCAAGCCGAAGAGAGAGGAGGAGAGAGAAATCAGAGGAAGAAAATGAACAGTAAAGAAGAAGGAGAAAGAAAGAAAAAAGAAAATAAAAGGAAAATGAGAAAAGGTATAGGGAAAAGTAAATAAAGGGATTTTTGGAAATTTCCAAAATTGGAAATTAGAAGTCAGTAAATTCAAGGAATTATTGGAACATTCAATTATGAAAATATTTCAGAATTTGTGGAGATATTCGGGACGTTGGAATATTCCAGATATCGGGATGTATGTATGTATGTGTGTATATATATATATATATGGGAATCGGAGATTATTTGGAGGAAGTTTGAAAAAAATGGAATATATTTAGCACGGGTTCGAAGGACGAAGGATACTTTGCCGAGGAATATTTGGGGGAGTAGAATCTCGGAATAATTCGGGAATCCAATAAAATTGGAAGTTATTTTGCAGAGGTCGAGAAATCAGAATATTCGAGGAATTAAATATCCAAAAATTTTGGGGATTCTAACAGCGGAGAATAATTGTGGAGTTTGGAATATCGGGAATTTTAGAGATATTTAGAATATCGGAAATATCCTTCGATTTGGAAATTGGGGGATATTTCCTGAGGACTCGAGAGATGGAATATTCCGAATATTAGAAGTATTAACAGGAATATTTTATGGAGACTGAGATGGTGCAGATTTGGGAATGTCTAGCGTTTGGATTTATCTCAAAATGGATACATCGGATACCGAGAATCTTGGATTGGAAGCTCAATGGGGTTTTAGGGTTTTTGAAATTGAATAAATCCGAGAACCCCGGATTTAGGTTTTTAGGGAGACTTTAGGGTTTCGGGAAACGACACCCTAGAAGAAGAAAGGAACCGGAGATCGAGGTGAACAGAGAGGCATTAAGGGCCTGAAGCAGGAACGACTCAAACAAGGGAAAAGAAAAGGGAATTTATTTTCCACATGTTTAATTACTAAAATGATATTTATTATATTAAAATTAATTTTGGAGCTCTGAAAAATTCGAGAAAATTTCAGAGAGTTTATTAAACCATGGGGAATTTACCAGAGGCAAAAACCACCATGAAACATGCGATAATCTATTATTATAAATGCTTAAATGCTTAAATTATCCTGACAAAACCCCAAGGAATATAAAGGCATCCAAGCATTAATTAAAATTTTAACTTGGGATTTTTAAGGTTGGAAATTTCAAAATTTTATTCAAACACTTTCTCAAACAAAATTTCTAGTGTATTCTTGTATTTTCATTTACCTAAAATAATTTTTAATGAAAGCGATTTTTAGGGTGTGATACTATCATAGATAACTAATAGTGCCATTATGTAGATCTCATTTTTAGATAAATTTTGAGAGTTGAATGGGCTCAAACGGAGTTACGGTTTATAAGTTATAAATCTTTGAAGTTTAAATCGATTTCTGTGAATAGGAAAAGTATTAAAAAAATTTTGGGAAAAAGAAAAGGAAAAGCTCCAGAGGCTGATGAGTAGGGCCAGGTTGTCATCAGGGGGGGAGAGAGAGAGAGGGCTAAGGTGGCTGGGCCTACGGGGTTAACGGATCGGTGGATCTAGGGGGTTAATAGGCCACTCGAGCAGGCCCAAAGGTCTGGCGGCCTGGCCTGCCTCGGCCGAGCCAAGGTGGCTCGGGGTGGCCCTACTATGGCTGACGCGGCATCCACATGGCATGCCATGTCGGCTTGGACCGGCCGAGGCTGATCTTGACGCCGTTCGACGGCCGACGGCGGCCGGGACTGTTTCGGCAAACGGCGGTGTTCCAAGCGGAGTGAAGGATAGCAACGTGTTGCTACATAAATGGTTCGGATTGGCCGACAAGTGACGGACAACGGCGGGCCATGGCAGTGGATAGCGGGGGCGGTGGAAGTGGCCGTTAGGTCATCGCCGGTGACCATTTCGGCGGTAAAGGGGCTCGGAATGACTCGGTTTAAGAACGGTGTCTTGCGAGGAGGAGGAAGGAGGGAGAATTTTGTTTCTGCCTTCGTCGGTGGCGTGGAACCGAAGCGGCAGCAATGGCGGACAGCGGTGGCGAGATTTGGGACTTTTGGATTCTGACGAAAATGTGAGGTAGCGAGGGGTAGAGAGGGATCGTGGTGCTTCGGGGAACTCAACGGTGACGGCTGTCTGGCGAATTGTGGCCGGGAATGGCGGTGGCGGCTTGGGTTAGTACGGGGGACGGCGGCGGAGCTCGGCGAGGTGCGCAACGTTGATTATGGCTAGGTAGGTCTTGCTTCATGGTGGCCGAACGGGGAGGCCTCGGTGCCTATTTATAGAGCGAGCTCGGCGCATAGCGAATGTGGACTAAGGTGGTGGCTACAATGGCGGCATGGCGCGGCGTGGTCGACGGGACGAGGCAATGGCACAGTAGCTTTCGTCATTAGCACGAGCAGAGAGAAAAAGGAAAGCCAAGGTGATGGCGATGCGATGGGCTAACGCGAGCACCTTTGACCTATGGGCTCGCCAATGAGGGGAAAAGCTACGGCGATGGCCGGCTTTTGACTCCGAGCTCACGACAGGAGGTGGAGCGGATTTCTCACCGGGCTCTGGCGCAACGGGACAATGAGGTTGACAACAGGGAGCACCGTGTGTTATAGGTGGCGAGACAGGGCGGTATAGGCCAGCTTTGCTCAGCCAGAGAAGGAACGAGAGAACTTGGGAGAGAAGAGAGAAGGAGCGAGTGACGGCGAGAGGTAGGAGATGGAGCCGACATGTAGGCCGCGCGTGCAGAAAATGGTGGCCACCCACACGTAGGCTGCCGGGCGGACAGGGTGTTAGGCTGACATGCGGGCCCCACTAGGATTTCTAATCCACACGCGTGCAAGCGACCTCTCGAGCAGGCACAGCGTGGGGCCAAGATAGGCCTGGCTTCGGCCTGCTTGGTCGAGTGGGCTGGCGCCGGGGCAGGAGAGAGAGGGAGAAAGGGAAGCGGGCAGGGGAGAAAGAGATAGGCGGGCTGTTTGAACAGTAACTTTTGATATTTTCATAGAGGTTTTTAAGATTATTTGATGATTTGGATTTTGATTTTGAATTTTAATTGGATTTTTGAACTCGGAGAAAATGGGGAATTTTTTTGGAGGGATGTTTTGGGCCGACTTTGGGGAAAATTTGAGATCCACACATTGGCACACACATCAAAAATTCAATTAAGAGCCAAATTTTGCAATTACTTTTTATTTAAATTAGTTTTTCGACGGACAAAAACACGGGCGTCACGTAGACACTCCCTTTTTTTAATGTGATACTAAAGATTACATAGTACTTCCTCCAGTTTACAAACATGTCATTTTGGACAAGGATGCGGTCTCCAAAAAATAACTTTGAACACTATTTTCTATTACAAAATATATATAGAAATATCAATAAATATTTGATTTTATTAAAGTACTTTTTAAGATTAATCTCTGCATATAGTTTCCATGTTTTAAAAGTAAATATTTTAAGTTATTTATAGTCAAAATTCTAAAAGTTTGACATGAGTATTGTCCAAAACAATAAGTATTTGCAAACTGGAGAGATTATCGTAGTAGGAATATACTCTCTCCTTTCAAAATATAGCAACTTCTAACATTTAAAATTTATCTTAGAATATATCAACTTCTCAACTTACTCTCTCATCTCAACCAACCATAGTCATCTCCTATTTAATTTCTCTATTTATTTTCTCTTCTCAGCCAATCACATATTTTTCACATCTAATTCCATCTACTTACTTAATACGTTTACCTAACTCTAGAAGTTGTTATATTTTGAGATAGAGAAAGTAGACATGGCAAATTTCTAGTGGATTATCAAGACGAGGCAGCTGAAAAAAAATCACATGAGCTAATCTTGAAATTCCCTGATAGAGCAATCTAAAGTGAGGACAACGACGGCCTCTACAAAATTAACATGGAATTTCTCTAGGAATATAAAGGAACATTTCGATTCCTCTAGGAATTTCTGTGTTCCAAACAGAGTTGGGTCTTGCCAACTTTGCTTGACATTTGTGACTTTTTTTGGTAACCTTTGTTCTGTTCATGTTGTTATACGACAAAAGTAACTTGCTACAGGGAGTGAACAATTCTAGCTAGGGCATCTCCTCCTTCTGTTGACACCTGACCCCGAGAAGCCGTGCATTAGGAATGTTCAGACACCCATCACAAAACTTCAGAAGTTTCAGACTTCAACAGTAATTCAAGTGGCAATTATCGCTCTCTATAATGCACTGACCGCCCTTCGGATTTCGTTCAGGCCATCATTACTCATGCATAATTCCCCCATGATCATGCTTGGCTAATGGGTCCGACAGATACTGCCCCACATTTGGCCAAAAGACTATCTGTACGGAAATGCGGTTAGAGTCATTTTAAGTTTTTTTAAAGACTATTCTAAGTTTCTAATATATCCGCAAACCAATTTCTTCTCATAGCAGGCGCATATGGATTACAAACACGCTGATGATCTCGTAATGTACCTTTGTTCTCTTCCTGTCTAGCTCCTTAAATTCCGTATTTTTCTCGACGTTCTGGCACAAATGTCCGACACAACTCGTAGAGTAAGTACTCCTACATATTGTATTCTCCAACCGAAGCATTATTGGTACTGATCATACAGGTTGATTTTGACGACACGATACCGAAGAACAATGATAATGTAGCAGTCTGGCAGATCCTGCACAGATCGGAGCACTTCCCTACTTAACCACTCACCCGACAGCAGCATCATATCAACCGCTGCGTGCCTTATCCATGCACGCTTGGTTGCGTTGGCCCGCGCGAAGCCGTACGTTGGCCAAACGTTGATTGATCGAGGGAGAGGAAAGCGTGCACTCCTGGACAATCTCTTTCGCGTTGCGAGTAGTCGCCGATCGCGAGACGAGGCCAATACCGGAGAGAAGACAAAGGTCACGGCGCCCGCGGGGGCCGATGCAAGACAGGAGGATCGTGGACTCATGCAGTCCTTGCACGTGCCCCCGGCCGCGCGCGCGGTTGGACGATCCGCGCGGCGGCTCACGTCGTCGCCTGCGCACCCTTTGGTGGGCCACATGCACCGGGAAAAAGTAAGGTTAAGCTAGTGGTGTTTAAATACGGCATAAGCCATATCTAAAATAAGAAACATTATTAACTATAACTAATAACTAATTAAGTATTACTTATTAAAACTTAAAAAATATATCTATTTGATTTTTAAGATACTTTCATATAAAAAGTTTTTATAAAAAAATATCATTTTGTGTTTCGGGAAGCGTGATAATGGAAATCGAGAGAATAGCCACAAGCTATAAGCTAAAAAGAATACCACAAGATTCTACTCCTTCTATATTATAATACTAGGGTTTTTTTTACTTTTTGAGAAAATTAAGATTAGAGTGAGAAGTGGTTATGATTGGTTGAAATGAGGAACTAGCTAAAAAAATTAATAGAGGATAATTGTCATTGGTTCATAGATAGAGAAAAGGTAGTATTTTAGAACAAATTCAAATGTTAAAGGTTATATTATTATGGAACAGAGGGAGTAAAAAACAGCTGGTGAGAAACTAGCTAGCGAGAATATGGAGTTAGTTTATTTTGTGGATTTTACACCTACTAATTTTGAGAATATGTGTAAGATTTGGATTATTATGAAGAGCTTTTGTCAGCCGGAAATTCTAGGAAAAGAAGCAGTAAAATAGATCTATTTAATTTTTTAGAGATATTTTTATATGGAAAGTTTTAAAAAAATACACTGTTTTACGTATTAAAAAAACGTGTTAACGAAAACCAAGAGAGAAGCTAGAAGCAAGAAGCGAATAACATGTAAGGGCTCGTTTGTCACAGCTTCGACTTCGAGATTCTTGTCCTATGAAGCTGAAACTATACCAAACACTTTCGAGATCCTAAATAATATAGAGTGAAGCTGTCCTTTCACTTCTAAAAATTACAGTATAAAAATAAAACGATATTTCCGTCGTTCTTTAGCTTCACTCCATCTTTGAAGTAGAAGAAACAGACCTAGTATCCGTCACCGCGCGGGCCGGACCGTAGAGCGAATGGGTGCGCGCACGCGCCGGGTAGGTCCATGTATGGGGTTGGGTACTTGGGTCAGCTTGGCTAGCTAGCTACATCCGCCTCCATCGTCGTAGCTGGAAGGAAAAGGAGATAGCAACAAACGGTGGGACGCGACAAACCTGTGGATTCCCTGGGGGTCGCATGCAAGGGGATCGGAGAAGTAGCCTGCGCGAGTTGGCGTTTTTTTACGGGTGGGCTAGGCTGGGATCGAGTAGATCGATCGGAGGGCATCGCATGCATGCATGATGTACCGATCTGGCATTTGTTCTGCTGACTGCTGTTCACGGTTTTTGGAACGGACTGGGCCGTGTAGATGCAAGTAGCATGCGAGCAAGTCAAGACTCGTCGTGGCCACGGGGGGAGAAGGGAGATAGCTGCTGAGTTGAGTTGGGAGATCTATACCGTTTGTTTTCTGTTTTTGTTGTTTTGGTTTCCACATGTGGCGCTACCGTCAGGGCTTAAGCTAGAAAAAGGCTACTCTGTGGATATTTTCCGCAATAGAAGAGTAGAACTAGGGAGGTAATAAAATTGTATATTCACATGTTTGGCAAACATATACGTACACACTGTTTTTTCTTATATTGTCCTTTTCCTTGACACATCAGGGCTACAATTGGCTGGATTCGGACTGGGCCATAAGCCAGTCCAAAAGATACTGGTATATGCTTCTATGGGCTGAAATATGTTGTCCAGGTTCTTCCAGATCATGCTGTAATGGACCCTACGTTGGGCCTCACCAATCGAGCCATGTTGTTTCCCTAAAATGGAATGTAATAAGAATACGTACACTCTCGAGTCTCTAAACAGTATGATTTTTTAAAAAGCTTTATACATATAATTTTTTAAAATATTATTTTAAATATTTTTTTATTTTATAATAGTTAATTCATTCGTTTGTGTCTTGAATTATTTAACTATTTAGCATTTCCTATTGGCGTCTTTGTCTAACCAACACAAAGTCACCTAAAGATTTGTGGTATTAGAGAGTCACCAACCAACCAACTTGATCTTGAGAAGCTCCTGACCAAGATATGTTTAGAAATCAAAAACCGGCTAGCGGCGTTGATTTAGATATCAAAACCAACCTCTAGGCTGATTTAGCTCGATGTAAGGTTAAACACCCGCCTCATGGGTGAATCGAAAGGTTTATGAGACAAATCTATAAAGAATTTGCACTCTCGCGACAAAGACAGATGATTTACGGTGCAAATCAACAAAGAAGGACGATCTATGGTACGAGGTAAAAGATAAATTAGAAGACATGGTTAAAAAGTAGAAAAGTAGAACGATTCGATTGGTTGAATATAGGGGGTTTTGGAGGGTGTTCAATCAAGTCGGCCGTAGCCTTTATAAAGGGGTTGGTATTGCCTCCATAGAGTATCCTCCATGATACGGGGAGCGCCCGACCTGGACTACCTAGGACTAAGAGTGACGATGTGTCGCATGTAATTGACTTGTTTTTCAGGGAGGTGGTACGCTTGCATGGAGTACCTCGCACTATTGTTTCAGATCGTGACATCAAGTTCATGAGCTACTTTTGGAAGACTTTGTGAGCCAAGGTTGGGACTAAGTTGTTGTTTTCAACAACTTGTCATCCACAAACTGATGGACAGACGGAGGTGGTGAATCGAACACTTTCTATGCTACTGCGGACAATGATTAAGAAGAACCTGAAGGAGTGGGAAGATTGTTTGCCACATGTTGAGTTTGCCTACAATAGGGTGGTGCACTCTACTACTCAACTCAGTCCGTTTGAGGTGGTGTATGGATTTAATCCTATTACGCCACTTGACTTGCTGCCACTACCACTTCAAGAACGTGCCAACATGGAAGCATCGAAGCGTGCAGATTATGTGAAAAAAATACATGAGAAGACAAAGGAAACAATTGAGAAGAAAGTACAATCATATGCTGCAAGGGCAAATAAAAACAGAAAGAAAATGCTATTTGAGCCAGGTGACTTAGTTTGGGTGCACCTTCGCAATGATCTTTTTCGGAGAAGTGCAAGTTCAAGCTTATGCCACGTGGAGATGGGACATTCAGAGTTTTGGAGAAGATAAATGATAATTATTACAAGATAGATCTTCCAGGTGATTACGCTGTGAGTAACACATTCAATGTGGTAGATTTGTCACCATTCTTTGCAATGGGAGATACAGATTCGAGGACGAATCCTTTTCAAGAGGGGGAGGATGATGAGGATCAGCCTAACTCCTCACATTCTTCATCTACTGCTGCTGCTCCAGATCCAAGTGTCACCAATGCATATAGAGGACCTATCACACGAACACGTGCACGGGAAATTCAAAACAAGGTGAATCTGTTCCTAAGTACTTTTAATTATGATATCAGTGAGAATAGTTTGCTACCTAATAGTTGTACCTTGCTTGTGCTTAGGTTTAAGGGAGTTACATCATTGGAGATTGGAAAACGAGAGGAGGAGCTTGCTGGCCCAACGCTATGTTTAGTGGCGGCGTCCAGATCGATGTATGGAAAGCACGGTGAAGTCTACATCAACCTTGACGGCAGGCCTAACTATTTGCGGGAGTTGAGCAAGATCTATTCGTATTGGTCCAATTGCTTAATGGGGAAGATGGGTTCCTATTACAAGTGAAGGAGGACTTTACCTGAAAGGCCTACATGAATTCAACCCTTCCCTCACAAGGAAATAGAAGCAAATTCGGATTTGGCCCAACTCGGACTCGGATTGGCTGTTGGAGCAGTTCAAATTAATTCGGCCCAAACGCCCTCATACGGACTCCAATTTGGACATTTGAGTACTTGTTGGAAAGTTGACGTCGAGCCCGATCCAGATTGTACTCAGGGGCCACCAGATTCGCTGTGGTTACGCCACAATGACCGAAACAATCAGCCGCATGTAATCTGTAGTTATCAGATTGAGTCCTAGTTTGTTTCCAAGTGTTAGGGATGTATATATGTCCATATACTTGACCAAACCAGCTGAGACCACATTTATTCAGATTGCAAACATTACTCTTGTTCTTTTCCTAGGGTTTGTGCTGCCGCCGCCAATCTAGAGAGGGGAATTGGGAGTTTTGCCAAATATTGTTCTTGCTTTTCCTTCCAGGGAATCAAGGGTTCAATAGGTCCACTCTTGCGTGGTACAGTGGATCAATCTATCAAAGCGTGTGATTGCGCGAATTCGAGGTGAAAGGTGCGTTGCACGGGCAGCGTGTTGTTCATCCAATTCGTGAGGTTGCACGGTGTATCCAAATTCTACGTCGAGAAGGTCGGGCGCTCCCTGTATCATCTTGGTATCAGAGCTTCGGTTGTCTCGGTAGAATCTTTAACCCTTTGCTATCAATTTTATTCCTGTCCTATACACAAAAACTCAAAAAAAAATTAGCCCCTAGTTTGTATTCTGTTTCTCGTGAGTTTTATTAAGTTCTAGTCCATTAGACTTGTGTTTAGTTGCTGATCTTTGTTTTCCTTCGCATTATCTTTGAGCCTACATCACTTTATCTTGTGGACGTGCTTGGATTTACCTTTGTGGTGAATTTTGAGTGCTTGAACAGAAACATAGTGGTGTGCTTGACTTTTGTCGCATTCTAAATTTTCAGTACAAGTCACGTTCGGTAATACAGTCATAATTGTTTCATACAGAGTTGGATTTTGGTGTTTAGATACTTGTTGGAAAGAGCACGTGGCGTTCTACAACTCTCCATCTCTGGTCGAAGTCTCAATTTCGCCTTATATCTTCGTGTTTTGGGCCAGCCAAGTTGGTTGCTCTGAGTTTATGTCATCTTTAGTTTCAGTTTTCAGTTCTGAGTTGTGAGTCCCTTTCGTTGTTTACAATATATTTTGTGCTGTGTCCACATAAAAAAAAAGTTTAGTGAACAAATTCTATTCTTTGTGAACACTTTGATCCTATTGAGACTAGCCGTAGGAAGTTGCTCTTGGGCTTTGCATGCGTGTGAATTATATTGAAACATTATATTGGATAGCTATCTGGCGTGCTGATCGTGGTAGCAAAAAAAAAGAAAGGAAAAGGTTCAAAAAAGAAAAAAAGCAAAAAAAAAAGGGTGTTGCGATCACCACATCGATTGACACTATTTTCAGAAATTATCAATTGGTTATTTGTGCAAATCTTGTAGCCCAATTCTGAGTTTGAGCACTTAGCTAGCGTCTCTCCTTGAACTTTTGCAACACAAGTTTTGGTTTCAAAATTAGATTGTGATAGCTCACTCCTTGGTTACATAAGTCCCATTATCGTTGTGTGTGAGTTGCTGTACACTTCACTTATATCTTGTGGTCAGCAACTAGGCATTTTGTTCTAACTTGGATTATTGCTTAATGAAATAATATCTTGAATTCAGAATTACTAGGACAAACACTTGGCCCTCCAAGCTCCACATATTTACTACTGTGCAATTGCTTCTGAACTTTGAATTCGCTTAACCATCACTTTTGAGTTGTCTACTACCAGCAGAGTATGATCTAGCCCCTCATCTTGAGAAGGAAGGGTAAGAACGACTTTTGGTAAGAGAGTGGGGTTGATAGTTTCCACAACAATACATAATATTTTTGCTGTTGTAGATAGGAAATTTGCACAACTAACCATGTCAGGTAATGAAGAAGAAGATTTGCTGAATGGAGCAAACAATTATGCAAATGACCCAATCAATCGTTTACAGTTCAATGCTTTGAGAGATATGCTGCGAAGGAAGATGAATATCAGAATAAATGCACTAGAAGAAAGAACCGATCAGCTATCTGAAAATATCCAAAAGACTGTTCAAGATTTTGAGATGCAAGTAAACAACAATATGGATCAATTGAGGCAAAACATTGTTAATGATCTTGAACATGTATTGAGACCTCAAGTTGAGGATGGTAGTGTTCATGGTCCCTTGCTTGATGAGACGGATGCCGAGGCTGCTGATCGTAGACAGCATGAAGCACAACAGAGACGCAACAATGCTGCTGTTCAAGGCATGCGTCCCCTAGGGCCTGGACGTGGTGATGGCGGCAATGGAAGGGGCCGTGGCCGTTTGGGCCGTGGCCAACCTGCAATGGCTGCACAGGGAGTTGATGATGATGCTGACTTTGTGTTGGGTCGTGGAGTTGGATACCAACGACGTCATAGTAATAATGGCGAGCATGAGGACAGATTTGGAAAGCTCAAGGTTACTATACCCAAATTCTGTGGTACCGATGACCCCGAGGAATATCTCACTTGGGAATTAAAGGTTGATAAGATTTTCCGTATGCACAATTACACGGAAGAAACCAAGCTGCAAATGGCATCACTTGAGTTTGATGATTATGCACTGATTTGGTGGGAGCAGGTGCTAAATCAACGAGGGGGAACACAACGAACCTACTGTTGCAACTTGGGTGGAGATGAAGCATGAGATGCGGGCACGTTTTGTTCCTACTCACTACAAACGTGATCTTTTTGAAAAATTACAGAATATGAAGCAAAGAACACGTTCTGTCGAGGAGTACTACAAGGAGATGGAGAAAGCCATGATTCGAGCCAAGGTGAAGGAAGATGAAGAGCAAACAATGGCACGTTTCTTTGCTGGTTTGAATCATCCCATCAAGCGTATTGTCAACTTTCAGACATACAACAATGTAGTGCAATTGGTGCATCAAGCTATAAAGGCAGAACGTCAAATGCAAGAAGATGCAAAAGTGACACGTACCACATCATTTGCTGCTCGCACTTCCTCCAGTGGAGGTAGGTCAACTCCAAAGTTCAATTTGAGTAAGAACTTCACCTCTAATAGCTTCAGTTCTCGCAATTCAGCAAGCAAGAAAGAGGAGACTACAGCAAGTGCAAGCAAGAAGCCTGCTGTTCCTGTAGGTAGCAGCACCTCTTCAGTGGGTTCTACTACAAGAAGTAGTAGTATTCAATGTTTCAAATGTCTTGGACATGGTCATGTGCAAAAGGATTGCCCAAACAACAAGACTATGCTGATTTTGGAGGACAGTGAATATGAATCAGCAAGTGAAGATGACAATGACCAAGCTGCTGATTTGGCTAGTTATGAGGATGCCCAAGAGGAAGATGAGGAGGCAAATGGTACTATTTATTGTGACTTTAAAGAGGGGCCTTCACTTGTTGTTACACCAAAAGTGTTGACAGTTCGGCCTAGGATTGATCATGAACAACGTTACAATTTATTTCAGACTAAGGCAAAAGTTGATGGCAAGATATGCAAAGTTATCATTGATGGTGGTAGTTGTCATAACCTAGCTAGTAAGGAGATGTGTGATAAGCTTGGTTTGAATTGTTTGCGTCATCCCCATCCATATCATGTGCAATGGTTCAGTGATTGTGGGGAAGTCAAGATTCAGTTCATGGTGAAAGTCACCTTTCAGATTGGGGACTATTGTGACACCATTGAGTGCGATGTGGTGCCGATGACGGTGTGTCACTTGCTGCTTGGTAGGCCGTGGCAATATGACCGTGTGGTGCAACACGATGGTCGCACTAATTAGTACAGGTTGAAGTGGAAAGAAAGGGATATAGTTCTGCGACCTATGACTCCTTCACAAATCATAAACGAGAGTTGCTAGAAAATGGAAGCTGTAATTGAGAGTGCTAAAAAAAGAGAGTAGAAGAGCGTTATCCACAAATTAGTGAGTGAGAGCAACAAGCCAAAACAAAGTGGTAAAATGAAAAGTGAGGGAGATAAGCTAGTGATGTTAGCCACAAAATCAGAGATGAGAGAAATGAGAGATGATCCTAATTTGTTGCACTTTGTATTGCTGTACAAGAATGCATTGCTTTCTACTAACGACTTAACATCTCTTCCAAGTGTTGTCTCTCAAGTTTTGCAGGATTATGATGATGTGTTTCCAAAAGAAATGGTTTGCCACCAATTCGTGGAATTGAACATCAACTTGACTTGATTCCAGGGGCATCCTTTCCCAACCATCCACCTTACCACACCAATCCGGAGGAAACAAAAGAAATTTAGTGACAGGTACAAGAACTTCTAAACAAAGGGTACTCTAAGTGTTTGGATGGGAAAGGCTGGGATAAATATCATATGCATGATGGGTTTTTATTTCGTGCTAACAAGCTATGTGTTCCAAGATCGTTGGTGCGTTTGTTATTGTTGCAGGAATCACATGCCAAAGAATTGATGGGACATTTTGAAAGAGAAAAGACCTACATGCTGCTGTCTGAGAATTTTTATTGGCCTAAGTTGAGGCGCGACGTCGATGCAGACTTCACTGTGCTTCCATGCATCGATCTGAACGCCACCACTAAACATAGCATTGGGCCAGCAAGCTCCTCCTCGCGTTTTCCAATCTCCAATGATACAACTCCCTCAAACCTAAGCACAAGCAAGGTACAACTATTAGGTAGCAAACTATTCTCGCTGATATCATAATTAAAAGTACTTAGGAACAGATTCACCTTGTTTTGAATTTCCCGTGCACGTGCTCGTGTGATAGATCCTCTATATGCATTGGCGACACTTAGATCTGGAGCAACAGCAGTAGATGAAGAATGTGAGGAGTTAGGCTGATCCTCATCACTCCACATCCTATTAGGCTTAGAGATCAATTAGTACTCAAGCAACCTCGTGCCAATCAAGGAAACACGAGAACTGTCTTAATTGGACTCGAACTTAGGGCGCCACACACCTACGGTTTGACCGCAGTTCACCATCCGGTATGAACAGCCACACAACGGCAACCGGCCTCCCTGGGAAAATCCTTTTTTTTTTCAAATTTGACTTGAACTTGCTATAAATCAAACTAGTGCCAAATTTGGGTATCAACACATGCCCCTTTTGTTTTTGGTAAACTTGTGAGCCAAAAGGCACATAACACATGGTATTAGGGCGATAATCTCTATGGGCCATACAAGCTTTCTAAGCGTATTGCAAATCGTTCTCCCCTAGTGTCTCAACAAAGTAGAACTTTTCAAGAACGATCTACAACCAATAGAGATTTTGTAGAGCCTCCTGCCCTGGCACCACCTAAAGTGATACTAGAGAGGAAGCGCCGCAGGGAGATTGGCGTGAATCAACGCCCATGAACCGTGATATAGTACCATCCCAGGAAAATCCTTGCTGGTACCGCGATCAACGGAGATGTACCACAGCATTAGATTCCTAAATAAATTATTATTCGCAATATGTATATATTATACCTGGATATGTTTATAGAAGTTGCGACTCGAGCAAGCCCTGAGAAGCAACCTAACAAACAGAACCAGCAACGTCAGCAAACGTGCGTGAACAGCGCAGCGAGATCCGCCAATCCACAAGCAATGTTTGGAATTAGCGAGAAAGAAACCCTAATCTTCACTTCCACTTCACTCTTCTTGAATAAGGAGAAAGAGATAGATTGAGTATACATTAGCGTCTCGTTTCTTGCTCAACAAGTCACGGAAAAAAGATGAGTATGTATGGCTATCAAGGATAGGCTGGGTTTATTTCACAAATCGTTTCACTTGAAAACATTTTCGAAAACCTAAGTGTGAGTTATTTCAATGTGACTGGAAGGATGGCTCTTGCCCGATCCTGTCCGCGAATTGCTTTTCAACAACTCGAGCATTCTTATACCTCCTGTCAGATCATGACAGCGGTTCAGTGGATCTGCTCACAAGTAGCTTCCCACTGTATTCTCATCTATTACTTTATTTTCAATTTCATCAACTCCAGGACGTTATCTCATTTTTCTCTATTATTTTCCTTTCACTTTCGTCCTATCCAAGACTTCATCTCATATCCCATCTCAGTGACTCCTTGAGCCATCCATAATCTCAACTCAATTCACAAACTCCTTCCACTCAGGAAGCCTAATCTATGATGCCATTCGACATCCCAGGTCACACAACCCCGTTTCAGACCACTCAGGTCATCCATCAGCCACTGAGGCTGATTCTGGTAACGATTCCCAAACCACAAATCATTTTCACAAACACTTGAAAACAACACTTCGCTAGAGGAATCACCTCACATTCGCCTGTAACCATGGGCACGGCTGTTCGAACAGATTATAGACCTTTGCAAAGGGTGCACGCTTTACCCACACGACACGAGCTTACTCCCACACTGATCAGGTGGGGAGGTTCGCAACAGGGCCTTTCCAAAGCCTTCCCAGGATAGCACGTTGCCCTATAAATGGTTCTCTCTCAACAAGTACCAGGAACTCATTTCCTGTACTCAGGGACAGGGGTATATCGCCCTCTTGGCACCCAACCAGTCCCACATTTATTAGCAATCGAAAACCATCCTGGAAACACTAGTTACTCAGCCAGGGGTGTCCTATTCCACCCGTGTGGTCGCACTGTGAGATGCTCGGATGAAATTCCCCAAGGACACGGTCCTTATATGCGCATACGAAGTGCCACCACACAGGCGATCACTTGCACCGCGATTTTCGTAATTAATTTTGTTTCGCAAAAACTTGCCGACATCGCCATGTCGGTTAAAAAAAAACCCTATTTTCCCAAATCATCAAAACAATAGTAATGTGAGTAGAACCGTCGGATTCCATGTCACAAGCACGGCTGCCGAGTACTACGAAGTGGAGCGACAAGGAATAGATTCAACATCCTACTGATTTATTGGCAACTACTGGGAGGTCCGTCGGTCGTACGTAAACCGAGTCGATCAATTTATCAGCGCACTAGCCATGCAATTTTGCGAACAAAAACATCTTTTAAATTAGGAGCAATATGGTCTAATAAGCGAGTACTTGCCTCAGTCTCGTCTTCAAATCCCCGCGAAAATCCGATGTCCGACGAATTTCCGAAGCATCGACTACGAGTGAAACAAGAGAAAAACACACAAAACCCTAGAAATAATATACTATTATTAATAACTAATAGTTCCATGAGATATATCTCATTTTCAGAAAAATTTAGAGACTTGAACGGGGTCAATCGGAGTTACGGATTAAAAGATATGGATTTTAGAAGCTCTAGGGGATTTTTCTGGAAAAAGAAAGTTTAATTAGATTTTTGGAAAAAGAATTATTTTGTGAACAGTGCGACAGGGCCCTGGTCAGTGGAACTGGAGAGAGAAAAATTGAGGGTGGCCCACTTGTCATTGATACAGAGGGAGAGAAATGGAAGGCCCACATGTCATTGACTAGAGAGAGAAGAGGTACGGGGCCCATATGCAGTTGAGATAGGAGAGAGGACAGGAGTCACTGTGCAGGCAGGGAGGCACATTCAGCATTTGAGACATACGTGTAGTTTGAATGAGTTTTAATTAAGTTTTTAACAACACTGGGCCCACATGTCACATATTTAACCGAGAGGGCCCACAGGGTGTGAGAGACAGGGCGGGCAGAGAAAGACATTACCACCGACACAGAGAGAGATAGCGAGCGAGAGACAACGAGAGGCCGAGGGAGATCGACAGCGGTCGGCGCTCCGAGCGGCGCCGGCGAGCGCAGCGGGCCCGACGGCAGCGGCGGCGTGTGTCGGAGCGGGAAGGAGAGAGAACACGATGGCCGGCTTGGATCATATGGAGGTTGGGCTACATGGTGGCTGGCGGCGAAGCCCAGAGGCGGCGGTGAGGCGCGGCACCGAGACGCAGGCACCGGCGGTGAGGCGGGAAGCGGCGGCGCCGGCGTTGGGCTTGGGGTCTAAGAAGGAAGAGAGAAGGAGGCGGGCGCTTGGTTGAAAGAACACGAGCGCAGCGAAGGCCGCGCGTGGATGGTTGTCGCTAACGGCCGACGGCATTCGCAGCCGTCCTGGCGCACAACGGTGGTGGGCGGAGGCAGAGCACGGCGGCGGTGAGCGGAAGGGCTCGGGAAAAAGGTGGCCGTCTTGGATTTGGAGAAGGGAAGCGCTATGGTGGCCGGTGCTGCAAGATCCCGAGGGGTGGCGTTAGAGAAATCGTCGCGTGGCGTGACCCGGACCGGCCGTCGCCAGTGGCGAGCGCATTAGCGGGGGGAAACTGGAGCTGGGGCTATGGTTTTTAGGGGAAAAGAAAGGGAGGAGGGAGGAGCTCACCTGAGAGGAAAAATTTCACGTGCTGGCGAGCTTGAGAGCTTGAGCTTGGGTCGTAATCCTCAATCCATGGGCACAGCGGGGGGCGGATGGGCTTTCTTCTATACTGGCGCGCGGCGCACTCCCTAACGAGACGGACAGAGGTGTCGGGGAGCTCGCGGGGCATGGCTATGGCAGAGGAGGCACGTCGTGACGGAGCTTGGGCCGATCATGGTGAGCACTATGGCGGATGAGCTCGACGGGATGGGGCGACGGGTTTGGCAACCGTTGGAAGTAAGGGAGTCGACCAAAGGAGGGGAAGCAGGGAGGCACAGCTAGGTATGGGATGGGGACGGTTGACTTCGGGGCTTAGGGAGATATCTTCTTTGGTGAGGCAATTTGTCGAACACATGCTGCGCTCATGAAAAGGAAGCAGAGGGAATGGCTCGCGGGAAGAAGACGGCGTGGGCGTGCGACACGTGTTCGTAGTGTGGGCCCCGGCTGTCAGCATGTGGGAGCGGAGGCGCAGGCGCGCGCTCAAGCGGGCCTGGCTGTCGGTGCCTGTGCGCGAGGAGGCAGCACTTGCAGCGCATGGGAGCGAGCGTTTGGCGAGCGTTCAGAATTGAGAGAAAAGAGAGAGAGAGCGCAGGAGAGGACATCTGACGTGTGCCCACGCATCGGAGGAGAGGCGGGGCGCGGTGAGTGCCCCGGGTTCGCGGGTCAAGGGGCGGCGGCCACGCGCTTGCCTGCAGGGTTGCATCGCGGAGAGGAGACAAAGCCGGATGCTATGGGCCGGCCGACGAGGGAAGGAGGAGAGAAGGAAAGAGCGAGGCCAAGCTGTCAGGCTGAGGGGAGAAAAATAAAAAGAAGACAGGAGGCCCAAAGGAACAGTGACCATTGATCTTTTCTACATTTTTTTGAGGGTTATTTGGAGGATTTTTGGTGATTTCTAATAGGGATTTAATCCAAAAATTTCTTCCTTGGCCCACAAAATTCCGGAAGATTTTTTGAGAGGAACTTGTCTGCCAAGGTTGGGATATTTGTCTGGATATATTATATATATTATAGAGAGAGATGGGCTACTGCTTCGCGAAGCACGGGATCGCCCCGTGCTTCCGACGTTGCTACAATTAGAAGTTAAATGAGCGCCCATCCCCAAACCGTTCATTCATGTCTCCTATTGAACAAGGTTGGAGACCAAATTTTTATTTTGAGAGTTTGTTTACTATTTTTAGAGGGGTACAAATTTATTGGTTTTGGAACGGTTTTGAGTCTTCGATTAAACAAGATTCATATATCTAAAAATAGTAAAAAATTTCAAAAATGTAAAAATTTGGTCTCCACCTTGTTTCAAGATGGAGATCAGTGATGAACGGTTTTGGTCGCCATTAAACTTCTAATTGCGCAACGGCTCGAGACGGGGCAACCCCGGTGCTTCGCGAAGCACCATAGCCTCATCTGCTTCTCTCTCTCTCTCTCTCTCTCTATATATATATATATATATTATGATATTAATATTTATATATTTGTATTATGTGAGAAATGGATAGGGATGTTGGAGGAAAAAAATATTATGATTCCCAGCGGTTGGATTATTGGATAGTGAATTTTTGGAGAAACAAGGGACTTAGAGGAGGATTTTTGTGGGAAAGATTGTTTTTCAAAGAAATTTCTATTATTGGAAACTCGATCCGAGGTTTTTTTGCATTGGAGGGCTTCGAATTGGTAAATGAAACGCCAAGTTAGAAGAATTTTGGGAGTATTTGGTTTTTGAATTTTCTGCGGACTTTTACGAGAGAAGTCCGGATTTGCATTCAAGTCTCGGGGCGTTTTGGAGCGATTCGCTGAGGCTTTAGGGGTTTCAAGGGGGGATTTTGATCTGAGGATCTACGACACTAAATCCTTAAGCACACACAAGATCCAAAATTTTGAAATTAGAGTTTTTACCAAAATAGTTTTTAACGGCCCGAAAACCGGGGCGTTACTCAACTAAGTGATTACTTATCGAGCTCTTTCCGCTTAGATCCTAAGTGAAAAATCGTTTTTATAGATGACGCATTGACTTTTAACACAACGGTTTTGATCATTGTCTTGGTAAAAAATTTTGTATGTTTATGAATAAGAAAATATGGTCAAGCGTGCAGCGACAAATAGTCAAAACGCCAATTATTAAAAAACAGAGGAAATATATTTTAAATTTAATCTCACGTGACGGCCTCCGCGATCTAGGGTTTCCTCGCCAGTCTTGGCCCATTCACAAGCGATCGCTTCTCGGCTACACGGATGGACGGACTCGAGGCGAACCTCACTGATCTCAATCTCACGGACGAAGAGGAAAACAATGTTGTGGTCATCGATGAGACTGACCATCCAGGGTTCACCGTACCGTCAGGAGGGTGTTTACCGCTCCCCGGTAGTAGTGCGGTTACGCG
>RYFJ01000638.1:0-173647 GCA_003991445.1 Oryza meyeriana var. granulata | reverse complement strand
AGAGAGATTCGCCCATGACCATGGCAACAGCTGTTCGAAATCAAATCTATAGAGGGTAACCTTTTCCCACACGACGCGAGCTTCCTCCCTTACTCGGCCAAGTGGGGTAAGTTCGCGCAAGGCTTTCTGAGTGCTCAGGATTGCTTGTCAGACTGAAACGGGTCCGACAAGTTCTACGGTCCAGACTCTCGTACTCAGGATCCGGGGTGGCATCTCATACTGCACCGCGTCACTCCAAAGGCAACCAAGCCAACCCTAGGTCTACTAATTACTTGGCCAAGGGTATCCCATTCCACCCATGTGGTCGCACTGTAGTATGATCAGTGCAATTCCCCCAAGGAATCGATGGCTTATATGAGAATACAAGCATCTCCACTAGAGCGATCACTTTGCATCGTGAGTTTTTGCAAAACATTTCTTATTTCACAAACATACCGACACCGCGTGTCTGATTAAAAGATTCTATAAACCTAGGTTTTTCCCATATCGACGCAAACACAATGTGTTTGGTTGAAACTAAAAGCCCGTTGATGTCGCCTAGAGAGGGTGAATAGGCGTTCCTGAAAAATTCTCCAAAAGCAGCGGTACAATTCTGGTAGGAACCTCTGACCAAAATGGTAGGAGTTCCCACCAGCTCTCTCGGCTGCCAAGAGGGCTAGTCGGAGGTTCCGGCCTAGAACGCCGGAGGTTCCGACCCTGGAGTTCTGACTCTACCAAGATACTTCAATAATGGATAATTTTGACAGGGATCAAGTATGGTGCAAGAATGGAGGAAGATATAAATGCTGGCAAGGAAAGATACAAAATGAGGCAATAAGAGAAAAGATAACGGAGACACAAGATTTCCCGAAGTTCGGATCACAAAGATTCTACGTCTCCGTTGAAGAGCTCCAAAGAGCCTGGTCTCAATTGACCCCTTTCCTCACCAAGCGACCACGAAGATCAACTTGTATCCACTAGAATTTACCTCTTTTCCTTGCGGAGCAAGATTAACCTTCACAACTTTCCCGAGACAATCACAACAAGAGGAAGCTCGTGGGGAGACGCCTAACCGTCTAGGAGGTTTCCTCCAAGAGAAAAATAAGCCCCAAGCAGCCAATCCACGACCTCCACAAGTGCACAAGATCCTCCTAACCTTCTCTCAATAAAATTCACTCAATTTCCCACTAGATCTTCACAAAAATCACCAAGGATGCACTAGAACTAGTTGGGAGAGCTCAAAGAACCTTAGGAGAGGCTAGGGAACAGTTGGAATGAAGTGGAATGCCTCACCAACGGCTAGAATCAAAGTTTGGGCTTTATAGGACATGGCTTACGTCACTTAGCCGTTACTCATAGATTTTGGTTAGGAGGTTCCGACCCCAGGGTAGGAACCTCCAGCCAACACTTAGTCTCTGGCCGAGTTAGCTGGTCGGAGCCTCCGACCCTGACACTGAAACTAGCCCATCCCAAGTGTATGTGTTGTGCCAAAGTGATAGACTCTCAGTTATTTGGATCTTAAGCACTTGAGTGATCTTGGAACACTTCTTGCAACCCCTCTTGATAGTACAGTTTTTCCTCGACTCAAAAGAAAATTCAAAAGAATTTAAAATAAACTCCGAGTCGCTTCGCCGTTTTGCGTCATGTTTTGTGGGGGTCTTATGCACCACAACTAAGCAACCTGGGACTAATTCTCTGCACAATTCTCGATAAACGCATTAGTCCCTTAACCGCTTTGTCATTAATCCACCAAAACCCACTTAGGGGCTAGATGCACTTTCAATCTCCCCCTTTTTGGTGATTGATGACAACACGATTAAAGCTTACAACAGAATGAATATATAAAGTTGATTTTGAATGAAGAAAGATGAATTTGGCTCCCCTAGAAATATGCATATATTAGTAAGAGTGAAGTATATATGCATATTGAGTATTTGAGAAACATGGAAAGCCTTATTCATCTATTTTCATCCGTGGGGTGCAAAGTGTGACATGATAAATAGAATATCAAATGCATATGACATGGCAAACACACAAAACATGAGAGATAAACATCACATCACATTGCATGGCATCACAAGAATAGATTTAAATACTAAAATTGAACTAAAACCATAATTAAGCATTCATTACATCTCAAACAATTGGTCAATACATGTCCAATGGCCAATAGGGAGTCTAGAAATCCTAAAGACATGAGTGGGGTCCCTTCATTCTGAATTTTCTCCCCCTTTGGCATCAAGGCACCAAAAAGAGAGGAAAATAGTGGGAAGAAAGGACTCAATCATAGTCGGAGCGGGATGATCTCAGTGTCGGCCGGATGCTATACTGCCTTGCAGTGCCGGTCTCATCATCAGGGGCAATAATCTCGGTATTGCCACTGGTGGCATCATCATCTCTCTCAATAATAGGAGCAAAGTCATAGACTGGCTAGAAAGAGGGAGCGACATGTGTAAAGCCAGGCTGGAAGAGAGGAACATCTGGCATAAAGTCAGGCTGTACTGGTGGAGGTGCTATGACAGGCTCATCATCCTCATCCTCATTTTCTTCACTGCTGTCCCCATCCTCCTTTGTGTCTTCCTCAGAAGCTGCCTCAGACTCAGAATCTCCAAATGGCCTTGTGGAAGGGCCTGGGCCACTGGCAATGTGCTGAGCAGTCTCATAGGTAGCAAAGGGGTTCTCGAAGACCTCATCTGAAGAGTCATCTGAGACTGTCTTGCCGGCATCCCTCAACATCTCCTTCTGCCGGCGCTCCATCTTCTTGATCTTGACAGCATTTTTAGTGCATATGTTGAAGATGGCCTTGAGTGTCTTCCTGATGGGCGACTCGGAAGACTGAGAAGAAGCGCCGGACCGAGAAGTAGCGGAAGGAAACTTCACTTTCGGCGGAGCTGGTGGACAGTAAGCCTTGTGCTTCACCTCCTTCTCAAACACTAGTCCAAACACTTCCTCTATCATCATCATAATATATGGTGCATAGGCGCATCTTCTTTTGGGCTCCACCACAATGTTGAAGATCTCAAACCAAATGTACTTCATCACACTGACAGGTGGCTGATTTCTCCTCAGCCTTGCAAGCAAAGTGTAGTGGCGAGCGGGAAGAGCTGTGGCATCGCTAGTCTTAAGAGATAGAGTGGCCCAAATCATGTTCATAAGAATCTTGTAAGGGGGAAAAAAGGCCCTTGGTAGTGCCCATGCAGTTTCTAGGCGGCCCACCGGCATAAAGAAACAAGGTCCTCTGAACGGATAGTGTCTTCTCATTGTGCAGATTTGGCCGGTTGAGATCATCAGGATCCAATCCCAAGATGGCTGCAAACTGAGAGATAGTAACTGTATACTCCACACCCTGAGTCGGCCATCTCATCTGAAACTCATGCTGTGAACTCTCTTCAAAAAACACGGTCGCGTAAAACTGACCGATTACCTCCTCACTCCAGTCATACTGCAACCCCATGATACTCCAATATTCTTGGTCCAGGAAAAGCTTGATTACATCCTTGAAGATCCGACCCTTCTGGCACTGCATGTACTCCCAGTCTATATACTTCATTTCCACGACCGGCTTGGGTCGACTCATGAAGACGGAGTTGTACCAGTCCACCTAGACGACAGTAATAAAGCGAGGGTCTGATAACTCCTGAGGAAGGGTATCTGGGTTCAGCTTCCTGTCTCTGCCTTCCCTCGCCACATCGTGTAGGTAATCAAAATGCTGCCTGCCAATGTGGCCAAAAGGAATAGTGCTAACAGCCCTGTGCTTGATTACTCGGATTGGGTCATTGATAGTCCCACTGCCAGAGCTACGAGTGCCACCACTGCAAGATCCACCACGCCTCGGTGGCGGTGGTGGTGGTGTATTTGAATCCCGAATAACCAAGGCAGAGCTGCGAGTCTGTCTTGTAGATGGAGGCTGTGTAGCGGGCCGCTTGCCTCCGCCTGCCCTCCTGCTGCTAGCTCGAGCTGGTCCCTTCCCTTGTCAGCCCGTCTAGGAGGCGACTCTTGGTCATTTTGGATACTGGATATGGAGACATCTTGTCTTGCCTTTTGGCGCTTCTCTCGAGCCATTGACACTGAAATACAACCATGGAATCAAAGAAAGTACTGAGGTCAAGGATATATTGTAAGATCGAAGGTTACAAAGGCTAGCAGTAATAGCCGGTCGGAGGGTCCGACAAAGGGGCCGGAGCCTCCGGCCAGCCCTCTCGGCTAGGCCGAGAGTGCTGTCGGAACCTCCGCCAACAAAGGTTGCGACTCAATCTACAAAAACTAGCCAATGCATTTTATCCAAAACTATATTTCGATGTTCTAGGGGTGTGCAGGAAGGTTTTCCACTGAGGGAAACTAGTCCTAGGTTCACATATTGAGAGATCCGGTTAAAAATATGAAAATCTAAGGAAAGCGATGAAACCAATACCTTCAGATAACGAAGCGCAAAAATATCGATGGGGCGGAGTTTCCGACCACCAAAGAGGAAGGAAACGTGAATGCCCGAAGATTTTTGATGGTTGGAGTTGAAAATCGCCCAAATGAGGAAGGGAGTGAGTTAGGGCTGAGAGAGGATGAAATAAGGAGAGAGAAGAGCTCCCAGCCGCTGACAAGGGGTAAAAACTGACGGTGGGCCGGAACCTCCGGGCTCAGGAGCCGGAGCTTCGGCCGGATTTTTTAAACAATAAGTTGGGTCGGAGCCTCCGGCCTATAGGCCAAAACCTCCGACTGGAATTTTCTAGAAACAAGGAAACAAGGTATTTTGGTCGAAAGGAGGTGGACATGATTTTCCGTTGACCCATATGTGACCAGCAACAATCAATAAGCACATAACAATGATCACAAATGAAGATCAATAACGAAAAGAACCAAATTTTTGCAATGTAAAACTATCACACAAGGATTTTCGCAATATTTTGAGAAAATGAGTTAGGGAATGTTGGAGCTCCGTTTCATGTGTTGAGACCATTTTCTACAAGAAGAGGCCTCAAAGACACAGAAGCTCACTTTGATTGACATCCTTTTAACCATTTCTTGACTATTGATTAGTCAAGCACTTAGTCATGCAATGTTTCGAGAATCTAAGATATTGAGCTCACTCCTAAGCTCGCAAAACCTCTTCTCATCTAAAGGCTTGGTGAAGATATCGGCAAGTTGGTGTTCGGTTCTCACATGGGTAATGGCGATATCTCCTTTGACTTCACGGTCTCTCAAGAAGTGATGGCGTATGTCAATATGTTTGGTTCTTGCGTGTTGGATAGGATTATTGGCTATTTTGATGGCGCTCTCATTATCACAAAGAAGTGGGATTTTGATCATTTTATAGCCATAGTCTTAAAGAGTTTGTTTCATCCAAAGGAGTTGAGCACAACACGAGCCGGCGGCTATGTACTCTGCCTCAGCGGTGGATAGGGTAATGGAGTTTTGCTTCTTGGAGGCCCAAGAAACTAGAGACCGTCCAAGAAATTGACAAGTCCCCGTTGTGCTCTTGCGGTCAACCTTACATCCAGCGTAATCGGAGTCAGAATATCCAATTAGCTCAAAATCACAACCCTTAAGGTACCAAAGATCGAAATTAGGAGTGTGCACTAAATATCTTAGAATTCTCTTTACGGCAATAAGATGACATTCTTTAGGCGCCGCTTAGAAACGAGCGCACATGCACACACTAAGCACAATATCCGATCTAGATGCACAAAGGTAAAGAAGAGATCCAATCATGGAGAGATATACCTTTTGATCCACCGGTTTGCCGTTGTCGTCGAGGTCAAGATGCCCATTTGTTGGCATTGGAGTCTTAATGGGCTTGGCTCCCTCCATCTCGAATTTCTTGAGAATGTCCTTGAGATACTTTGATTGCGAGATAAAGGTTCCATCCTTTTGTTGCTTAACTTGAAGCCCGAGAAAGAAAGTGAGCTCCCCCATCATCGACATTTCGAACCTCCTAGTCATGATCTTACTAAACTCTTCACTAAAAGAGGGATTAGTAGAGTCAAAGATTATATCATCGACATAAATTTGGCACACAAATAAATCATTCTTGAATTTCTTAGTGAAGAGAGTAGTGTCAGCTTTGCCTATTTCAAAGCCATTCTTTAGTAGAAAGTCGCGAAGACATTCATACCAAGCTCTAGGGGCTTGCTTAAGCCCGTAGAGTGCCTTATGAAGCTTGTAGACATAATTTGGATGTTTGGGATCTTCAAACCCGGGCGGTTGCTCCACATACACCAACTCGAAGATTGGTCCATTGAGAAACGCACTCTTGACGTCCATTTGATAAAGCTTGAAAACATGGTTAGCGGCATAAGCTAATAAAATTCGAATGGACTCAAGGCGAGCAACCGGCGCAAAGGTTTCACCGAAGTCGAGGCCCTCGACTTAAGTGAACCCTTGACCCACTAACCGTGCTTTGTTGCGAGTAACCACTCCATTTTCGTCTTGCTTGTTGCGGAAGACCCACTTGGTGCCGATGACGCTTTGCTTGGATCTCTCCACTAATGACTACACTTGATTGCGGGTGAAGTTGTTCAACTCTTCTTGCATGGCCATCACCCAATCCGGATCACCAAGTGCCTCTTTCACCCTAATTGGCTCCAAAGACGAGACAAAGGAGTAATTCTCACAGAAGTTAGCTACCCGAGAGCGAGTGGTTACCCCTCTTTGGATATCACCAAGAATGTTATCGACAGGATGATCTCTTTGCACAGTATGGTGAATTCTTGGATGGTGCACCGAGGGGACTTGAGCTCGCACGGTGTCTCTTGGCTCACTAGTGCCCTCAGCATCGATCCCATCTACTCGTGCTAGATCGTCCTCTTGATCAACTCTTGTGCTTGAAGGCATCGCTTGAGTGGAAGGAGCTTGTTCGGTCCCTCTTTGCTCCTCCGACTCTACTAGCGGCCTCACCTCTCCAATTGCCTTTTTCTCGATGTCGTGTACCGTGACTCCTTCACCTAGCATCTCAAGCTCAATTTGCTCCACTTGGGAGCTGTTAGTTTCATCAAATGTCACATCTCTCGTGGTTTCAACAATTCCGGAGACTTTGTTAAAAACACGATAGGCGTGAGCATTTGACTCATATCCGAGTAGAAATCCTTCATCCACTTTTGGAGCAAACTTGGATGAGCGAGGTCTCTTACTCAATATAAAACATTTGCAACCAAAAACACGAAAGTAGGAGACATTGGGTTTGTTACCGGTGAGAAGTTCATATGCCGTCTTTTTGAGAAGTTTGTGGAGGTAGAGGCGATTAAGCACGTGACACGCGGTGTTCACCACCTCCGCCCAAAAGATGTCCGGGGTCTTGTATTCATCTAGCATAGTCCTTGCCATCTCGACAAGAAACCGGTTCTTCCTCTCCACCACTCCATTTTGAGGTGGATCATATGGAGCGGAGAACTCGTGCTTACTCCCCTCATTATCAAGGAATTCCTCCACTTGTGTATTCTTGAACTCCCCCCATTGTCGCTCCTAACTTTCTTGATCTTGAGCTCGAACTCGTTTTGGGCTCGCTTTGCGAATTTCATGAAAATTCCTTGGGTTTCACTCTTATCTTGCAAAAAGAACACCCAAGTGAAGAAAGAAAAATCATCAACAATTACGAGCCCATATATGTTACCTCCGATGCTTAGGTAGGCCAGGGACCGAAGAGATCCATATGAAGTAGTTCCAATGGCCTTGAGGTAGTCATTATGTTTTTTACGGGATGTGGATTCCCTACTTACTTCCCGGCTTGACAAGCGCTACACACACGGTATTTCTCAAAAGTGATGTTAGATAGCCCGAGGATGTGTTCCCTCTTTAGAAGATTCGATAAGTTCCTCATCCCCGCATGGGCTAGCCTTCGATACCAAAACCACCCCATTCAGGATTTTGCAATCAAGCAAGCCTCCGGGTTCACTTTATCTAGGTCAAAGTCCACTAGATAAAGATCTCCCTTCAACCTTCTCTTGAATGCGACGGAATTATCATCTCTTCTAAAGACAGTAACATCCTCGTCGATAAACAAGCAATTATAACCCAATTTGCACAATTGAGGCACCGATAATAGATTGTAGCTTAAGAATTTGACGAGAAGAACATTAGAGAGAGATAGATTGTTGGAGATGGCAATTTTACCTAGTCCCATTACCTTTCCCTTACCATCATCTCCAAAGACAATATTGTCGTGATCTCCTCCATTCTCGTCAAGAGTTGAGAACATACTCCTCTCTCCTGTCATGTGGTTGGTACATCCGCTGTCAATAACCCAACTCGATCCACCGGAGGAGTATGCCTACAAAAGGAATCAAGCTTGGGATTTAGGTACCCAAACTTGTCTAAGTTTGGGTCCTTTAACATTAGTCACAAGCGTCTTGAGCACCCACACATAAGCCCTGTACTCCTCATAGTAATCACCGATGAAATGTGCAATCACTTTACCGTGGTGATCCTTGGTAATCTCATACGATTCATAGTACAGTTTTTCTGGTCGGAGCCTCCTACCAGTCCTCCATGTCTGTCTGGGTTGGTTGGTCGGAACCTCCTACCATTCTGGTAGGAGCTTCCTACCAGACCTCTCAGTCTGCCGGAGAGAGCAGGCCAGACCGAGAGGCTTGGTCGGAACCTCTGGCCCCGATGGTCGGAACCTCTGACCAGCCTTCTCGGCACCTCCGGCTTCGATGGTCGGAACCTCCGACCGAGAGGCTTGGTCGGAACCTCCAGCCCCTATGGTCGGAGCTTCCGGCCACCCGACTGACTGAGGAACTTTTTACCTCCTCGGCTTGTGACGAACATCCTTCTTTCACGAACTTTAGGCATTGCTTCCCATTGACTATGGTCCTTCTGGATGGTCCACTTTCATGGGGAGAGAAGCCAAGACCATAGCCGTTCTTGTTCGAGTGGGTAGCGAGGGTTTTGTAGAAGGCATCCTTGGATTGAAATGTTTTCAAATATCCAAACTTTACCAGGGTACCCAACCGCTCATTCTCCTTTTTGAGCGTCTCCAAAGCTTCAAGGTTAGTAGCATATGCATCCAAATCATAATTATAGCATTTTGCACAACTGTTGCTTGTGGAGGCATTAGAGATCTTGTTGGCCTCATTAGAGGTGGAGGCGCTATTCCAAATAGTGTCAAATTGCACTTCAAGAGTCTTGTGATTTTGGTCCAATTTCACAAGGTTCTCTAGAAGTGTTTCATTCACACTCTTTAGATTAGCCATTGAGTTATCGACCAAAGAGAGCTCTTTGGTCAATTCCTCAATCATCTCCTTCTCTTTAGCCAAGTTCTCCTCTATGGCAAGGTTTCTCTCCTTCTCAAGGATGAGCAAGTCCTCTTGCCTTTCGAGGGACTTCTCTTTGCACTCTAATTCCTTCATAAGCTTTGCCAATTGTAACATGGCCGGCTTGCTTAAACCCTTAAGCATCTCATCCATATCATCCTCACTTTCATCATCATTAAGATCATCATCATCAATTGGAGGAGATTTGAATGTTGAGGTTACCTTTCGCCCTTGTGCCATGAGGCAAGTGGGCTCATAGTGATCGTCGTCGCTCAAGTTGTTGAAGAGACGCTTCTCGAAGCCCGACGATGACTTGATAGCAATTGTGGTAACCCCTCCTTTCTCGCTTTCTTCCTTGTCGCCGTCCTCATCATTGGAGAACCACTCCTCTCCAATGTGTGCACGCCTGGTCTTCTTCTTGACCACCTTGGACTTGCCACCCTTGTTCTTGAGCTTGGGGCAATCGGCGATGAAATGGCCGTACTCCTTGCATTCGTAGCACGCCCGCTTGGATTGCCTCCTTCCTTTGTCATCCTCCTTCTTGTCCTTGCCGAAACCGCCTCGACGAAGGAAGTGCTTGAACTTCCTCACCACAAGAGCGAAGTCTTCATCTTCACTCTCGGAGTCACTTGAGTCTTGCTCCTTATTTGCCTTAAAGGCAACTTCCTTGTTCTTGACGATTGCGGCACTCCTGACAAGTTGCTTGACTTCCTTGGCTTCCTCTTCGAGTAGCTCATCTGATATGATCCTCGAGAGAACGTTACTTGGGGTGAGTCTCTTGAAGTTCTTCATCTCCCGGATGAGAGTCACCAAGGTGGGGTTCCTTGAGGCGATCGCGCGGAGAACCCTCTTGACCACTACATGATCGGTCATGTCTTCACCACCAAGACCACGGATCTTGTTGACAATGACCATCATGCAATCGTACATCTCTTGTGGCGTCTCGTTGTCTTCCATCACGAACCGTCCAAGTTGCCCCTCAAGCAACTCGATCTTGGACTCTCATACGCCGGGGGATCCTTCATGCGCCAATTGAAGTGTATCCCAAATCTCCTTGGCCTCCTCGAGTTGGTCCACCTTGTTGAATTCCTCGGGACTCAAGGAGTTGAGGATGACGCTTGCGGCTTGAGCATTGCGGTGGATATGAGCCTCTTGAGCCGGTGTAGGCTCCTCCTTCCTCAGAGCATCCGTCACCACCTGTGCACACAATCTTCCAAACACTTGGATGCAACGAGATTAGGTGCAATTTCATCTTGTACTTCCACGTGCTATAGAAGGTCCCGTCAAAATGGGGAGCGCATCCGGAAGGCACGGAGATGAATTGCTGAGGAGGAGGGATAAATTTGTTGTAATCAAGATCAAAAGCAACTCCCTTTCTTCCACCCGACTAGCTTGTCGAGCCATCTCCGTCTTCTTTAACCCCGGTAGAATCAACTACCTTCTTGGTCGACATCTTCGAATCAACTCCAAGCGGTTAAGCTTCTTAGGAGCTTAGGCTCTGATACCAATTGAAAGCCCGTTGATGTCGCCTAGAGGGGGGGTGAATAGGCGTTCCTGAAAAATTCTCCAAAAGCAGCGGTAAAATTCTGGTAGGAACCTCCGACCAAAATGGTAGGAGGTTTCGACCGGCTCTCTCGGGCTGGCCGAGAGGGCTGGTCGGAGGTTCCGGCCTAGAACGCCGGAGGTTCCGACCCTAGAGTTCTGACTCTACCATGATACTTCAATAATGGATAATTTTGATAGAGATCAAGTATGGTGCAAGTAATGGAGTAAGATATAAATGTTGGCAAGGTAAGATACAAAATGAGGCAATAACGAGAAAAGATAACGGAGACACAAAGATTTTTCCGAAAGTTCGGATCACAAAGATCCTACGTCTCCGTTGAGGAGCTCCAAAGAGCCAGGTCTTAATTGACCTCTTTCCTCACCAAGCGACCATGAAGATCAACTTGGTATCCACTAGAATTTACCTCTTTTCCTTGCGGAGGCGAGATTAACCTTCACAAACTTTCCCGGGACAATCCACAACAAGAGGAAGCTCGCGGGAGATGCCTAACCGTACAGAAGGTTTCCCTCCAAGAGAAATAAGCCCCAAGCAGCCAATCTGCGACCTCCACAAGTGCACAAGATCCTCCTAGCCTTCTCTCAACAAAATTCACTCAATTTCCCACTAGATCTTCACAAAAATCACCAAGGATGCACTAGAACTAGTTGGGAGAGCTCAAAGAACCTTAGGAGAGGCTAGAGAACAGTTGGAATGAAGTGAAATGCCTCACCAACGGCTAGAATCAAAATTTGGGCTTTATAGGACATGGCTTACGTCACTTAGCCATTACTCACAGATTTTGGCCAGGAGGTTCCGACCCTAGAGGTAGGAAGCTCCGGCCAACACTTAGTCTCTGGCCGAGTTGGCTGGTCGGAGCCTCCGACCCTGGGGGTCGGAACCTCCGACCCTGACACTGAAACTAGCCCATCCCAAGTGTATGTGTTGTGCCAAAGTGATGGACTCTCAGTTATTTGGATCTTAAGCACTTGAGTGGTCTTGGAACACTGCTTACAACCCCTCTTGATAGTACGGTTTTTCCTCGACTCAAAAGAAAATTCAAAAGAATTCAAAATAAACTCCGAGTCGCTTTGCCGTTTTGCGTCATGTCTTTGTGGGGGTCTCTATGCACCACACTAAGCAACCTGAGACTAATTCTCTGTATAATTCTCGATAAACGCATTAGTCCCTTAACCGCTTTGTCATTAATCCACCAAAACCCACTTAGGAGCTAAATGCACTTTCAGAAACCGTCGATACACATGCTCATGGAGCACGGATGCCGAGGTAACACTGAAGTGGAGCGACAAGGAATAGGGTTTTCCAATCCTACGAGATATCGCAACTACTAGGTAGGTCTGTCGGTTCGTCATGTGAACCGAGGTTGATTCAGTTATTGTGCACGCTTAACAATGCAATTTTAGAAATAAAATATTTTTGTAAACTGGGGGCAATATGGTCAAGGAGTGACTTGCCTCTATCTTCATCTTCAAAATCCTCGAAATCCGACGTCCAAAAGAATTTCCATCGTCATTGACTACGCCTAACGAGAGAAAACACACAAAAACCCTAAAAATAAAATACTATTATTAATAACTAATAGTGCCATGAGGTAGATCTCAATTTTAGAAAAAATTGGAGACTTGAATGGGGTCAATCGGAGTTACGGTTGAAAAGATATGGATTTTTAAAGTTTAAAGTATTTTTTGAAAAGAAAAAGGATTTATTTGAATTTTGGAAAAAAATATTACAGGAATATTCTAGATCTGACAAGTGGGGCCTAAAGTCAGAGAGAGAGGGGGGGTTGAGGTTAGGGCCCACATATCAGTGACCAGAGAGAGGGGATGACAAGGGGCCCCAAATGCTAGAGAGAGAAAGGAAGGGGCCACAGGTCAGTGGGGGCCCACATGTCATACAGTGGGAGAAAGGGAGTAGGATCACATGTCAGAGACAGAAAAAAGGAAGGGGCCACATGTCAGTGGGGCCCATTTGTAAGTGATGCATAAAAAGAAAAGTTTATTTAGTGAGGTGGGCCTACATGTCAAAGAGAGAAGGGGTAGGGCCCACATGTCACTGGATGGGGAGGGAATTAAGCAGTGGGGCCCGCTTGTCATTGATACCCGAGAGAAAGTCGGGCCCCATGCAATGAGAGAGAGAGAGGAGGGGCCACTTGTCAGAGAGGGAGAGGGAGGCCAAAAGAGAGAGAGGAGGCTGGGGCTGAGGCCCACTGGCCAAAGAAAGAGAAGTGAGGGAGAGGCCGACCGGGGCGATCGACGGCCGATGGTGGCAGAAGCTATGCCAGCGAACGGCGGCGAGCCGGCGGCAGTACAGCATGGCAGCAAGGAGCGAAGGAGACGAGGAAAGGGTTGAGCGGCTCGAATAGGGACCCAGGTGGTCGATGGCGGCTGGCGACGAGCAACACAAAGCGACGGAGAGAGGGGAGATGGCGCACGGCAGCGGCGGGATTACGAGCGTCGACGATGGGGCTTGGCAAGGGCTTCGGGCTTGGGTGATTGCAGCGATTAAGAAAAGGGAAGAGAAGAAGAGGGGAGACAGAGGAGAGCTCACCGAAGAAGTATGGTGGCGGCGACGCTCGAGATCAAGCTCGGTCCGAGGCGACACGGCCGTGGCGAGGGACAGGGGAGGAGTGAGGCAAGTTGTGGCAAGGGAACAAGGGGAAGGTGGCCGGGATTTATAAGGGAGGAGCGGTGCTAGAGGACGAGGGAGAAGGGCGGTGGCTCGGAGCACGGTGCGGCAACGATGGTGGTGGCGCGAGGAGCGATGCGGCAGCGCATCGTGAACGAGGGTTTTTGCAGGGGCTTGGCGGCGAGGAACGGCGGGGAGGCCGGGGCGTCGGGACGGCACGGACAGCGACATGACGAGGACGGCAGGGCAGCGCATCCTCGGGGTCATTTCCTCGAGCAGCTATCGGGCGAGAGAGGGAGAGACGTGAGGAAGACACCAACTCTGACACGTGGGTCCTGGCTAGCAGCGGGCACGGGCGCTGCGCAGGGAAAAGGGCGGTCGCTGACACGCGGGCCCGTGCTGTCAGGACACGTGCGAGGTGAGGGGAGAGGCCGAGGGGCCATCGGCAGATGTGCCAAGGAGAGAGAGAAGGGGCAGCCCATACCAACAGTGACACTTCTTATTTTTCTAAGGATTTTTCAGAGGGAGTTTAGATGGGTATTTGAAATTAAAAATTGATTTTTAGGCTCATAAAATCTTAGGGTTTTTGGTCAGGGCTCCAAGACCAGAATTTGTGAGGGTTTCTTGAAATAAAATAAAATTTTTGGAAGGGAAAAAAGGGAAGAATTCCTAGGAGGTTTTAAATTTCAATTTTGAAATTCGGGTTTGGGGATTTCAAAAGAGATGGGAATTTGATTTCCTTTGGGAGGATAAAATAATGAAAATTTTATTGAAGGATTTGGAAGGGGAATTAGAATTGCAAAATTCAAATTCGAGATTTAAATTTTGGATCGGGATTTTTGATTAGGGAATTTTGGGGGTTCCAAGGAGGGATAAATCGAGATCTTGGCACTTAGTCCTTAGACATACACATAAAATTCGAGTTTTAGAAATTAAGGTTTTATTAAAATAGTTTTTTAACCGCCCAAAAAATCGGGATGTTACACATCACTTTCCTTTTATAGAAACTTTATACCCGTAAACTTTGCACATATAAAGTTTATACACAAAAAATTTACACATCCGGTTCGAATTCGGAATTAGAGTTACAGCGTAGAAATTTTATACAAATAAATATTTTTAATTTATATATACAATGTTTTCTATGTATAAAGTTTCTATATATATATAGTTTATACGTCCGATTCTAGGTTCTGATTTCATTTGGAATTAAAGTCTTTTAGTAGAATGTCTACATATTAAAAGTTTGTATGTGTAAAGTTTATGTGTTTATACATATAAAGTTTATGTGTACAAAGGTTTTTTTATCGCACGTGGACCAGGCCGAAGCATTTGCACGCGACCCAAACGCATAAACGCTTAGATCTCTCCGGGAGGGCTAGCTCTAATTATAAGACTTAAACCTTTAATCTTTAAATCCATAAGTTTTTGGAGCTAAAATTGAAGTCTAGACCTGGTCGCTTTGACTGGAGGCGAACACCGCCGGAGCCGCGAGCTCCTCCCGCTTACGCACCTCTCTGCCACCGACATCTTCCTCTTCACTTTTTTCCCCTTTCTTT
Organism: Oryza meyeriana var. granulata; assembly: GCA_003991445.1. Lineage (NCBI taxonomy): Eukaryota > Viridiplantae > Streptophyta > Magnoliopsida > Poales > Poaceae > Oryza > Oryza meyeriana. The sequence continues at coordinate 158,678 of RYFJ01000638.1, read as the reverse complement.
TCATCAGCTTTCTCCCGATCCAGCGGTGGCCGCGTGTAGGAGGCAGCAGTGCGCAGATATGGCGACGCCGTCGTGCCCGCATGCAGTGGAAGAGGTGGCGGCGTGCAGATCTAGCGAGGAGGGCGGAAGCCGGCCCGACGGGGCAGGGGAGCTCGAGGTGGAGGCAGTTCCCACCTGGCGGAACATGATGAGGGCAGCGGCAGCAAAGACCTAGGGGCAGGGCGGTCCGCCAGATTGGGGAAAGGGCCCTCAGGCGGCGGCGGATCTGGTGCTGATGCATAGCTCGATGAAGATGCCGGGTGGATCCAGGCGGCGCCGTTGACCAGATATGGTTACCGAGGTAGAGAGATGCCCGCGACGGCGGTGGAGAAGATGACTGGGAGGTGCCTAGACGGCGGGACTCCGCGTGACACCTCAGGTTGCAACGGCCTGGTGGGTAGACGGAGCAGATCCACGCGACCCGACGGCAGCAATTAGGCCCTCCCAAGCGGCACAGCACCTGCCCATACAGGTGGCCGGCCGGCAGATGGCGTGAGGTGGCCGTGGAGCTGCACAAGTGGAGGGCCACGATGGCGGGAAAGTGGACAATGGCCGACCTATGGCGTCAGGGCGGCGGCATGGCGGGCTGGTTTCGCTCTTCCCTTCCCTATGCCCATAGCCGGATTTGGTGACGGCAGGCAGCGGCGGCATTGAGATGGCGCAGTTGTGGCAGGACGGGCTAGATCTGCCCCTTCCCTCCCTTCCGTGCTTGGCCGCGTGAGACGGGGAGCTCTGCGAGAGCTTGATGCGTTGGAAGAAGGCTGGAGAGTGGTTATGTTGGCGTCAGTGACCGTCTCAATGCGATTTCTGCGTGACAAGGCTCAGCAAGGAACAGATGACCAATTTTTGGTAGGACGATTCTAACATCAAAAAGTTTTTAAGAAGACAAGTGATATGATGGGTTGTTGATGCATAAGATAAATTAAGTTTGAAGCAATAACATAGAAAAAGTTTAGTCTTAGTGTTCTATCTTTTTCTTTCCTTAATTATGAGATTTGGAGTCTAAATACTTCGGTTTGTAATATTTGGTTGTGTATATTCACTTGTAGATATAGATGTCGGATTTCTATTTATTATTAAAAGAATGTTTTGTAGCTAGAGCTATGAGTGGATTGAGATTGGATCGTTGAGGTATCTTTATTTTTAGACTAAACATAAAGGTTTAAATCACATTTGTTTTAGACTATAAACTATATATTTTGTAAGAATTGATGAGTTAGATCCATATACAAATTTGGCTAACAATGCTTAATTCTTTCGGCCACACAAGCAAGTTATCTAATATGTTCACTAAATCCGCCTAGTTTGTAGTTGGTTAACAGAATTACTAGCTTAATTACGTGGATAGACACAATACATAACTAAAATAGCTAATTTATGTTAAGCTGTCGGTTGTGCCCTTGGTGATGGGCTAACTAGACCATAAGAAGCTGCTGGAAAATGATCTGACCGCTGAGAACTTCCGACACCAGACACTAGTTGAACTGTATATAGGTTTTCAAAGAAAGGACCTGAACAGCTCATGAGCTGCTGCTGTTTAGCGGGCTGGGGCTCACTGCCTACGAAATACCCGAGGATACACTGGGTTGGCTGGGATGTCACCCCAGTGTCGGCTAATCCCTTCCCCAATAGAATTGAAGATGAATTTGGAGGGGTTTAATTCCACGGCTATCCCTCTCAATCCCATCGAATTCATTTTTTCTTAGGATTAGTCGAACAAGCCCTGATATAGCTGTAGATCCACCCCTTATTATTTTGCTCATAATCTTCACGATCAGATTAGAAATATTCGGAACTACCATATCCGTTTGCAAATCAGCATCTCGCATGATACGCATCATTAAACCTGCTTAATCTTAATTATATATACCTCCAATCATCACCGCTGTAGCTGCGACTCGTGCATGTGATTGTTTATCGATCGAGTAACGTGCGTGAAGCTGTTGGCGTACGTATTTTAGTTGTCTGAAGGCTTTGCACAGAGATGCGCGGCACGTACGTGCCCTGCGCTATACATCGTTACTGGATATCTTGTGGATGTTCAGCAAATTAACGGGCTGAACCTCAAACACACCGACTGAATTCGCCATGGGCGACACCGGAATCACGACGCTGCTCCGCTGCCTCCTCGTCGTCCTCGCCGTCGTGGACGCCGCTGGGACCGACTACTTGGCCAAGGAGAACGGCGGCTGGCACGTGTTTCCCGTCGCCGTCGCCGTCGTCGGCGCCGTCACCCTCGCAGAAGCACCCGTGCCTGGACAACTCGCCGAACATGACGGAGAACACGGGTGGGGAGGCCGGCGAGGTCGTCCACGACTACGGCGGCCTGGAGGCCTACGTCACCGGCTCCCGCCGCGCCGGCCGCGCCGTCATCCTCGTCTCCGACTACTACGGTCAGTGCATGCCCTGAGAGACACTAGCCACTAGCTACCTAGGCTAGCTAGCGACGTCGCCCACGTCAAAATCAAATGGACTCTCCGTTGGGGAGCAGAGGTTGAGGAGAAATACCCCTCGTTTTCCGTGATCACGTTTTCTGAACTGCTAAACAGTATGTTTTTTTAAAAATTATATAAAAATTATTTTAAAAAACCATATTAATCTATTTTAAGTTTAAAATAATTAATACTTAATTAATCAAGCGCTAATAATTCATCTTATTTTACGTTATCTTTTTTTTTTTCTCTCTTACCTCACCTTCAACTATCGCTTTGTATGGTCGGCAATATCTGATAAATCCTCTTCTCTTTATTCCGGCTGCCAATATTGGCGCTTCAACTTCTGCAGGTTTCAGAGCACCAAGACTGAGGTACGCACGTATGCAAAGTATGAAAATATGGCTCTGGTTTACACAAATTTATCTCGTGCTTTGATCGTCGATCAAATCGATCGATTAAGGCTACTCCAAATACTTCAGGTCTTCATCACGCAAATTGTCGTGCAACCGAACTAGTGTTCTCTACTCATTTTTGCATTTGGTCTTTTTGTTTGTTTCCAATTTGATTGAGTTGAAGGCAAATAGCGGACAAAGTTGCATATTCTGGATACTACGTTGTGGTTCCTGATTTGTTATACGGAGACCCTTACACGGATGATCCAGCGAGGCCATTTGGTTGTGGATTATGACTCACTCTCCGGTTTGTTCTTTGATCACGGTGCTTTTCATTTGTTTGACTTATTGATTACTTGACACCGGTAAAAGAAGTCCATGATGGAAAAAACCTGTCATTGTTCCAATGCAAATTTTATACGAAAGATTCAATACTGCAAAAAATGATTGCTACTTAAACGCCACTTTTTTGTCATAACTGAATCACTTATATGTGATCTGTATATATTTGTATATTTGACTGACATATATTTGTTCTATATTGTTGGTTGCCATTGCAGGTGGAAGCAGCTGAAAAGACTAAACCACTTATTGCGGCTCTGAAGAAGGATGGGATGTCTTTTGTTGGGGTTGGAGGTTATTGCTGGGGTGGTGAGTTCTTCAGTTAAACCACATGAGCACTAAGCAATCAAACGTAAACAGTTCTTATTGCATAAAATTTGAACGAATCTTCATTCTTTGTTTTCTCTTTTTGTGCCAGGATGTGTTCATTCTCTTCATCTAGCAACCTTCTTCTTTCATTCTTAACAGGAAAGGTGGCCGTGGAACTATCAAAGACTGAAGAAACGCAAGCAGTTGTCGTTTCGCATCCTTCGCTAGTGGTTGTGCATGACATGAACGGTACATATATAGTATACTTTATCGATATCTCTTTTTCCTTCACTTGGCCTTAAATTGTTCCATGATCATTTCTCGAACTTTGATTTTTTTTTCTTTTTTCTTTTGGGTGATGATCAGAGGTCAAACGTCCTATTGAGATTCTTGGAGGTGAGAGCGATACCATCTCTCCACCACTTCTAGTGCACCAATTTGAGCAAGCCTTGGATCAGAACAAAAGGGTAAGTTCCACTTCCAACTGATTCAATTTGCCTTTTCAGTTTAAATCATTGACAGATTAATGTCTTGTCGACGAATCACTGGGACTGCAGTTGTAGCTTTGCATCAATCAGATGATACTTAACCGATTTAGCTCAGAGTGAACGCTCGTGTAGTCGCGTCATGCGAAGCTCATTCATCTGCTGGCTGCAGGTTGATCACTTCGTGAAGATCTTCCCCAAGGCGCCCCATGGCTTCGCTTGCAGATACAACGCCAGCGATCCGTTCGCCGTCAAAACTGCAGAAGAAGCTCGTGCTGACATGATCAAATGGTTCGACAAGTATCTGAAGCAGCACTGAGACCCCTTTGATTTAGAGGAAAAGCATGAAAATTTTAGAGGATTTCATTTTTATAGGATTTTTTTCTCTAAATGGCCATTTGAAACAAAGGAATGAACACTGTTTAATCCTATGAAATTCCTATGAAAGGCCTCATGGTAAGTTTTGGAAATTTAAATGAGGTCCAACCTCATAACAAAGTCTCTTTTTGAGTCTTTATTTCTTCTCAAATTCATGCGTTTTCCTGGTAATTTATGTTTTTTTTCCTATGTGTTTGCAATCCTCTATTTCACAAATCTTATGTTTTTTTTTCTATTCCTCCGTTTTCTCAATCCCACGTTTCAAACGAGCCTTGAGTTTTTCAGTTGCAGGATTGTTCGAACTTATTTCATCAGCCGCGTCATGAGAGGATCATGTATTATTACACTAGTCAACAACCCGTGTTTTACACGGGTTACTATTACAGATACTATAAATATTAAATTTCTAATATTACATTAAACATATTAGTTACCTTTAAAATTATAGCTACTTATAGTAAAAGAAAAATCCACGTGAGTTACAACTTGCTAATTACTAATTTTATATTTTAGAACTAAATTACTAGAACACTAAACCGAGAGTCGCAGATGGGTATGATATCATATTTATTAATTACGAATTTCATAATTATTAAATTGGAGTCATGTTATTTCCAATTGCGTGATTTATTTAAATGGATTCTCAACATGATCTGCGATCATAATAATACGATCTATCAAATCAACGGCTACTTTTTATGGTTAATGTGAGAGTTTTCTTAGTATAGGTATAAATAGATAGATATCTAATGCTCCTTCCATGCTACTTTTAGTATTTAAAATTTATTTTAAAATATAGCAATATTTTTACCTACTTCATCATCTCAACCAATCACAACAATCTATCATTTAATTTCGCTATTTACTTTTTCATTTCAACCAATCACAACAATCTCTTATTTAATTTCTCTACACACTTTTTCATCTTAACCAATTATAACTATTTCTCATTTTATTTCATATTTCTTCTTAATGCGTGTGTCCAACTTCAAAATTCTTTATATTTTGGGACTGAGAGAGTAAATAAGAAAAGAAATGTTATTTGTATCCAATAAATTAGAAATCAATCGTGTCTTATCGTTAACAAGTATCCGAAGTAGAGATGTCCAAATGGGCCGTGCCCCGTCGGCCTAGCCCGGGCATGGTGCTATAGTAACCGTGCCCGGGCCGGCCTGGCACGGTTGGCCGTGGGCCGTGCCATGCCTGGGCCGGCGATGCGGCATGGCCCGTGGACTGTAGCGGGCCGGCACGGCCCGCCCAGAGGGCGGCGGCGCAAGCCATGCCACCGCGGCAGGCGTCTGCGGCCGGCGGAGGCCGAGGTAGGCGTCGGTAGCCGAGGCCGGGGAGGCGCTCGGGCACGGAGGCGGCAGTGGAGGGCACCGGCGGAGGCCGAGGCAGCAACCGGGAGGAGGCGACGGGAGAAGGCGGGCGCGGGAGGAGGCGGGCGTCGACCGAGAGGAGGCGGCGGGAGGACGCGGGGACGGGAGGAGGCGGCAGGAGGAGGCGGGTGTCGGGGAGGAGGCGGCGGAGCCGAGGAGGCCGGGAGGAGGCGGCGGGAGGCCGAGGCGGCGGGAGGAGGCGGAGGAGCCGAGGAGGCCGAGACGGCGGGAGGAGGTGGGTGTGGGAGGAGGCAGAGGAGCTAAAGAGGCCGAGGCGGCGGGAGGAGGTGGGTGCAGGAGGAGGCGGAGGAGCCGAGGAGGCCGAGGCGGCGGGAGGAGGTGGGTGCGGGAGGAGGCAGAGGAGCTGAAGAGGCCGAGGCGGCGGAGGAGGTGGTGTAGGAGGAGGCAGAGGGAGAGGAGGCCGAGGCAGTGGGAGGAGGCGGAGAGGCGGCGGGAGGAGGCGGAGGAGCCTAGGAGGTCGGGAGGAGGCGGCGGGAGGAGGCGGAGGAGCCGAGGAGGCCGGGAGGAGGAGGCGGAGGAGCCGAGGAGGCCAGGAGGAGGCGGCGGGAAGAGGCGGAGGAGGCGGCGGGAGGAGGCGGAGGAGCCAAGGAGGCTGGGAGGAGGAGGCGGCGGGAGGAGGCGGGCGTCGGAAAGGAGGCAGCGGGAGGCCGAGGCGGCGGGAGGAGGCGGAGAGGGTACGGGAGGAGGAGGCAGGCGAGGCAACCGTTGCACTGCAGTGACTGCACATCTGCCCATTGCGATACTGTACATGCAGATGACCGTTTGCTACAGTGTTGGCCGCGTAGGGCCAGTAGAAAATTGACACGTGTCCCAACGGTCCGAAATAACGACTAGATTTTGAATCTAGCCATTGCAGGACAAAAAAATCCGAAAAAATATCAAAAAATCCATAAAATTATAATTTTTTTTCCTATAAATAGGAGAACCCCTAGCCACATTTTTGCTCATCCAAACCTCCCAATCTCTCCTCCTGTGCTCTATTCTCCTCTCTTTTGCTCTCTTTGCTCAAAATTTTTGATTTAGACAAAATTTTGTCTAAAATTCAAAAATTCCCCACATTCTCATAGGTAATAGCTGCAGCCTCCGGTGCTCCTACAAGGTAAAAACAATCCTAAATTTTCTTCTTTGTTCCTACTATTTTTTTAATACTAATTTTCTCTATTTATATTGCAGGATGGATCCGAACTACTCGATGTTCCAACTGAGCGACTTCGACCCGAGCGTCGATGTCGCAAGGAGACGACTCCGGGTCGGCTCCTACACAGCAAGAACATCCGGAGAAAATATATGCGGCTTCAGAAGGATCTGGAACTACGAGCGGGAGCCTATCAACGGCAACCGGCTCAAAGAGATCAAGAACTTCCTCCGCCTGGCAACGTTTTGATGAGATCAAGGAGACCGCCGTGGATGGAAGGGAGGTAACTTACGCAAAATGTAAAATTTGTAAGACTAAACTCTCTGGAAAATCTTCTGGTGGAACAGGGCATTTGAGGCGGCATGCTGAGGCGTGTGCGAAGAAGCAAGGTTACCAGCTAAGACAGCAGCAACTGGTACTTAATCCAGACGGTACGGTACGTTCATGGGAATATAATCCTCATGTAGCACGAGATTCCCTTACCCGTTTAATTGCTAGACAGGATCTACCCCTAAACTTTGGTGAGTCTCCTGCATTTGAGACTTACATTAAAAATGCTCATAATCCTAGGTTTCAAGCTGTTAGTAGACAAACTACAACCTGGGACTTGGTAAATATTTACAACCAAGGCCGAGATAATATTAAACAATTATTTGCTACTTGCACATTTTCTATTAGTATCACATCTGATATTTGGAGTGGTAGGGCTAAGGAAGACTATATTAGTGTAGTTGCTCATTATGTTGATGATGAATGGGAACTACAAAAAAGAGTAATAGCTTTAAAATTAATTGATGTTTCACATAATGCAGAAAATATTGCTGAACGAATTTCTAGAGTTTGTGAGGATTTTGGCATCACAAATAAAATATTTGCAGTAACTCTAGATAATGCAGCTGCAAATTCTAGAGCAATGGAAATTTTGCAGGCTTTATTCCATGCTTATGCTGAATCATTTCTTTTACATCAACGTTGTGCTTGGCATGTTATTAACCTTATAGTTAAATCTGGTTTTAAAAGAGTAACTGTATATCTCGATTCTATCCGTGAAGCCATAACATGGCTGAATGGTTCTAATTCTCGACTTGCTACCTTTAAGCGATTCTGCATCACTTCGGACAAGCGTCCACGCAAGTTCCAAATGGATGCGGACCATCGGTAGAACTCGACTTATTTGATGTTGAAACATGTCTTGCCTTATAAAGATATACTAACTGTTATCTTATAGTCCAAGAATGTTGTTACAAGTGACGGGCAACCGCTACTGACAGAACAGTCTTGGCATGTTGTAGAAAGGTTTTATTACTTTCTTGAAACATTTTATAATGCAACTGTTACTTTGTCTGGTGTTTACTATCCAACTGCTAATTTGATTTTGTATAAAATGTGGAGGCCATGGGCCCCGGGTACCTCATTACCAGTATATGGGCCACTCGGATAGAGGATGGGCCAAACCATGCAGTTAGAGATAAAATAGCACCCGGCAGATTTTTACCTTGTATAATAAGGAAACACAGTCTTAGTCGGATAAGTCTCTATCTCTAAGAAGGATATCCCTTGGCCGTATCCGGCTGGGATCCTTATCATGTACCCCTGTCCCCTAGTATATAAAGGGAGGCAGAGCGCCCCATGAGGGCACGGAAGATCGTTGATCACCAAACACCTCAGAGGAATAACACCTCAACTGGACAAAGGGTATTACCTCATATTGAAAGCCTGAATCAGTATAAAACCTCTCTGTGTTCCTCTGCAATCTATCGAGTTTCCCTTCGCCGAGTAGCCCTATAGTTTTATTGCCGGTGCAAAGCATCGACATAAAATTTTTGAGATTGCCACTTTATTAAAAGAATATGAAGATGACCAACTATTAGAACTTGCAGTATTTCACATGAAACAAAAATATCTTAAATACTGAGGGACATTCCATAATTGTATGCTTTTGCCTTTATTCTTGATTCTAGGGGTAAAATACGGGGGTTTCTAAATATTTTGAATCTTATAGGGGATGCAATGAATATTGATTACACTAACTACTATTCCGATTCTAAGACAAAATTGTATGAAGTTTTTTAAAAGTATGAAACTAAGTTTTAGGGAGTTCGCATGCAAAGAGCCCCACCCATCCCTGTCCCAGGTAAGAAGAAACTACAGTGGGGCCGAATTTTGGGTGGTTCCTCTTCTTCTTCAAGCACCGGTGGTGGAAGTTCGGCCGCAGCAAGTCCTGCACACGCTTCGCTTGAAGCTCTTGAGCTGTCCACCTACTTGGACAGCAACTCGATCAACCAGGAAGATTTCAACGTTCTTCAATGGTGGAATGATCATAAGACCTAATATCCCGTGCTCTCAAAGTTAGCACGGGATGTGTTCATGGTGCCTATGTCTACGGTATCATCCGAATCGGCCTTCAGTCTTTGTGGAAGAATTATTGAGGAGAGAAGAAGAAATCTCCGTAGTGAAATGGTAGAAATGCTACTTACGGTTAAAGACTGGGAGCTAGCTAAGCAACGTGCCCAACACACCACGGAGAACCAAGATTTGGCTAAGTAGTTCGAAAATCTTTACCTATAAAATGAGGAACTAGAGTAATCTTTTTTATTTTTGAGTATTGACCTTTAGCTGTACTCTTTTTTCTTTGTCATGGTTTTCTCAAAATTGAGTTTTTGCATGACTGAGTTTTTAATGAGGCAGTTGTGTAATATCAAAATCAATAAAGGTCATTGCGCAATTTTCCCCTATATCTATGTAGAAATTAAATTACATAACTATATATGTTCTTCTATTTTGCTTGTTTAAAAAATATAAAAATTTCCTCCTCTAATATCATCAAAAAATATCCTCATATTTTTTTTACTAATGTTTTTACATTTTTTTTCATATTTTGTACAACTCCTCTAATTTTTTCAAATTTTTTAAGTCTTTCTTTCCTTTTTTACTCATCTCAGTCACTCTCAGTCGGGAGTCGGCCTCGGGGGACAGCGCGCATGCGGCGAAGGGTGGCTCGGGGGGCGGCGGAGGGTGGCCTCGGGGGCCAGCGCACAGGCGGGGAGGCGGCGGCGGAGGGCGGCGGAGGCCGGGGAGGCACGCACGGGAGGCGGCGGCAGCGCGCAGGCGAGGAGGCGGCGGCAGGCGGCGGAGGCCGGGGAGGCGCGCGCGGGAGGCGGCGGCGGCGCGCAGGCGGGGAGGCAGAGAGGCACCGGGAGGAGGAGGAGGAGCCGAGGAGGCCGGGAGGAGGCGGCGGAGGGGGCGGCGACGGCGCATAGGTGGGGAGGCGGGGGAGGCCGGGGAGGCGCGCGCGGGAGGTGGCGGTGGAGGGGCGGCGCGCAGGCCGGCAGGCGGCGGCGGAGGGCGGCGGCAGGCGGTGGAGGCCGGGGACGCCGGACGCGCGGCGGCAGGCATCGGCGGACCGGGCCGGCCCGGGCACGGTGGGCCGCCGACGGGTCGTGCCGGCACGGCACGGCCCACTACAGAGGCGTGCCGTGCCTGGGCTGAGGGGGACGCACGCGGGCCGGCACGGCACGGCCCGCTACAGGAACCGTGCCTACACGGGCTGTGCCGTAGCGGGTCGTGCTGGATCGTGCCTCGGGCCGTGCCGGCCCGGTCCGCCCGTTTGGCCACCTATAATCCGAAGAAGCACGGACCACCAAGAGTTCAGTTGCAGCAGTCATTGAACTCATGTCTCTTAAAAATTTCTAATGGAAAGCAATAGATAAAAAAGGAAGCATTGAGCTCATGTCTCTTAAAAAATTCTGATGGAAAGCAATAAATAAAAAAGAAGAGTGAATTGCATTTTGGGTCATCTTTTATTGCTAAAGTTTCGCTTTGAACTATTTTTAAACTAATGTTTTCATTTTGAACTAAGTATTTTACCTTTGTTGTATTTTGGACCATCCCAACTCTTTTTTAAGTATATCAATAACCTTAATTACACTAACTTTTACATGCCGATGAGCTTCCAAAGCCATTGTAGACCACACCTGACATATGATGAGTCAGATGTGGGCAGATAAGAGAATTAGGAGATCCAAAGTGACACAACGATAAAAATATTTAGTCCAAAGTGAAAAGATTAGATAAATAGTAGGCTAAACTGAAACTTTATTAATAAAATATGATCCAAACTGCAATTCACTCTAAGAAACTTTAGTAATAAAATATAATCCAAACTATAATTCACTCTAAAAAATCTTGGACCATCCTAACTCTTTTTTGAAGTATATCAATGACCTTGATTACACTGACTTTTATATACCGATGAGCTCCCAAAGCCATTGTAGACCACCCCTGACATATGATGAGTCAAATGTGGACAGATAAGAGAATTAGGGGATCCAAAGTGACACAACGGTAAAAATATCTATTTCAAAGCGAAAAGATTAGATAAATAGTGGTCTAAACTGAAACTTTAGTAATAAAATATGATTCAAACTGCAATTCACTCTAAGAAACTTTAGTAATAAAATATAATCTAAACTGCAATTCACTCCAAAAAATCTAAGTTATTGCTAAAAATCTAAGTTATTGCTAAAAAATTCCGTTGCCGGGACTCGAACCCGGGTCTCTCGGGTGAGAGCCGAGTATCCTAACCAGCTAGACTACAACGGATATTGATGTGACGTATATTTTCAACCAACTAGTTGATATACCTATGTAAGCAAGCTTAAGACTCTGCACTTCATAGTGCCCATCGAGGCGAAGTCACCTCATGAAGTGTTGTATCAACAATCAACTTCAACCGTTGAGTTTTTACGCTAAAGGATGTTGCGACCAACAAACCGTGCCCCAACAGAAGATATCAAACAAAAAAGCTAACAGATAAAAATATAAAATACTGACTTGCTAAGCAATACGATGAAATGCAGCGCCACTACCACAACAAAAACCAAGCGTTCCACAGTCGCTCCACAGTCGCAATGGGTGATTTACAGAAACAAAACCTCAAAATAACTTTCATTCCGAGGAGTTTGGATGGTTTTCAACTGATTCCAGAGCGCACAATAACATGGCTACAGAAAATGTTTTGACCATGCATCTCAAAATTCACAGATCATGTTCGAGTGAATGAATCAAGTGCTAACTCTCGGAAACGGAGATAGGGGTTTTACATTGCTTATTGTGCCGAAGGAAATGACAAGATATAGAGCTTAAAAGAGTGTCTACTTTCACGTAAAGCAAGATGATGAGTGGGCTTAATTGTTCTACTCGGCCGGCCTTTGCCCCAAAACTGATATATCTTCGTACCTTTTCTGCATTTCCAACAAACAAACAAGCGTCAGCAGACTATTTGCATTTCCAGAAAACAACTTAAGCTATACAATATTGCACAGAAATAAGGGAAACAATGAGTCAATCTGCATCTAAAATGGATGAGTCTTTTTGGCAACTAGATGCGGCATTCAGCTTTTTTTGGACACTAGATGCGGCATTCAGCATCTGGGAAGTTAATGGGTAATGATATATATCCATAATGAGTTAAATGAGAAGAACATGGCAATCAGTTGAAAACAAAAACTAATTGAACATAGTACACATTTCACCAAATCACTTCAGGGGTATGGGCAATGGAATGCAGACGGTGAAAAATAGGGGGGAACACGCCATAATGTTATAGTTGCATTCGATACAAAAGCTATGCAGATACAAAAACACAAACATTGTGAAATACTATGTTACATCAAAATGTAGTAAATCTGCATCTGCAGCCAAAGTTGCGCATAGCAAAATCAATCTTTATATTTTGTATACTCGAACATGAATCCCCTCAGACATAATGCCTTGTTCACTCCCAACTTTGGGCTAAAACAGTTTCCATATACTTTGGTACATACACTTATACACATCCATCAAGAAAAGATTGCTAGATAGTTCAAGCTCAAATCTAAATAATAATATACTAGCGAAGTACCCGTGCGCTGCAACAGAAACCAAAATTACAAAACAAGTAACCATGGTTTACCAAGATATCATTTGTGAGATAACAAAGCACATCTACTGTAGAAACAAGCTATGACATGACAAACATTCTAATAATTTGGACCATGATCTATAGCGGTTCCACCTTAATTATATGCCTATGCAACAGCAGCTCGTTGCTATTCTGGAATTTGAGAACATAGCAAGAAAAGAAAGTACTATTGACACCAAGAAATTAGTTTTATGCAGGTCCAAATTTTACTTAATTTATATATACATGTGAATGCCTTTTTGATGATTTCTTGTATTTCCTCCACGGTGCATGATGAATTGATGATTGCTACCCTCATCATTGTCACGTAAGAGCGAGTATCAAAAGACCTTCCAAATAAGGATTATACATGACCTGCTCTCGTTTCGAGTACTTGACCATATATTTTTGTGATAGAAGAATTGATTTGTTTTGTGCTAGTCTGGAGGTAATGTGATAATTAACTCACAGATGCATTTCATGGAATTATTATCTTTTTAATTGACAAATGGGAAGGAAACAGCAGACTAAAACCAGATAAGAAAATGACCAGCTACAGGTGTATACTATCAGTTTTAATTTAGTTTAATGAATCATAAAAGTGAGGAATCAAATCTAAACATGAGGTTAGGAGGGTAAAAGAAAGATATAACTCTTTTAAACTGTCTATCACAAGCAGAAGAGGATAGTATATGGAAATATCAAAGCACCATGAGGGTTTTTTTATAACTGAAATAATTACTGCCGTAAACTTGTATCTTTGATTGTTAGCACTTAATGTTTAAGAGCTAAAATATTCTTATGACGCTGATACCTTTACTCCCGGCTGGTGTATATTAAGTGTAATAGTATGTCTAGGGGTATTTTGGATATTTCACAACTCCCATGTACAAAATATATTAGTCCCTTTAGGGCTAAATCAAAGCAATAGTTGATTCCCCAAATCTTCTCCCAAAGTTATATAGTATCAAAGCCTAGATTCAAACTCTAGCCACCAAAATACCCCTAGACATACTATTACACCTAACACATATACCCTTCTGAGATCACAATCTAAACCTCCTATATCTCTGTATTGATACCATTGGCTTTGCATCTGAGAGCCATGGCTATAATGTAAGCGTGTTCCTTGACCAAAGTTTAAAGAAAGCACAATTAACAGCTAAAGCCGCAAGAGATTGCGTGCAGAGTCAATGGACATGCTGGGCTGTCCACAGTCCACTCCCTCCCCACTGGTAGCAGCCGGCTGCCCTACCATTCGCCGATTTGCCACACCCTCGCTGGCCGACACCACCCATGCCGATGTTCACACCAAGAGGGGATTGGGGGAGGAAGGAAGGTGGAATGCAGATAGGTTGATGAGCCGTTCAAACACCCATCGCGCCTTGCACGGCACCCACCACACGCTGGAAATTCAACTATGTTGGATTCCAGCTGGCCGCTAGGTGGAATGCACAGGCAGAAGCAGAGAAAGCAGAGTCTGTTGTCGAAGGCTCAAAGCCAGAAGAGAGAAGGGACCAAGCGTGGTCATAACCGCCTGAGGCTACAGCACTGATTCTAGACCTCAACTTCACAATATGTTGTCTAGCATACTCGCAACAAACAACCGATGGGCAGATTTTCTAAAGTGAAATCGAGCATGCACAACAAAAACAAAAATGGAACAGTGCAATCTCAGTTTTATGCTTTTGCTCGCTAAATTCGATGGCATGGTAAAATGCATTGCATTAAAAGAACAGCCAAAGCAGGTCACTCTCTTGTTCCATAGAAAAAACAGATTCCTCATTCAGGAATTCTACTATCAGAACAAAGACATTGCTAGCTACCAATTTAAAAACAGTAAAATCGTAAGAAAACAATAATTATAGCACGAAATGCGATCACGCACTCTCTGCGCATAGCTTTTCCCCATTTTGCACAAACATGGACCACCAATAAGATTATTCGCCCCTCCACAACGGCTCATTCCCATCAATCTCATCATCAAGCAATTTCAAGGACCGCGCCGATAGAACCATACCCAGATCGCGAATGCAAGATCTAGGACGCCACGATTCAAAACATGCAACAAACAAACCTAGAAAGGGGGGAGCATTCATAGAGAGGGAGGGAAAAAAGATTACCCCGACGTTGTTCATCTCCCAGAGCTTGTGCACCCCGTAGTCCACCGCCTGCAGCGACACCAAGAGAGCGCAACATTAGATCGGGTCAAACGTCGACGCGGCGGCCGGACAGATCTCAGGGGAAAAGGGTAGGGGGGCATACCCGCTCGCCGGCGAAGGCTCCGGCGACGACGAAGGTGACGTAGACCGCGTTGCGGCGCATCACCACGCGGTAGAGCGCGTCCCACATGCCCATCGTGCTCTGGTCGGTCTCGCGGCGGCGGCGGAGTTGGTGCGGGGGAGGGTGCGCGTGCGAGCGACGGGCGGAGGGATTCGTTGGACCCAAAGCGAGATGGCTCGGCCTCGGCGTGGGCGTGTGGCGTCCCCTCGCTTTCTAGAGTGACTAGAGGCGTCTACTCCCAAGTCCCCACGTTAGGCGCGAGCGCCCTGCAGTCCGATCCGTCTTTGAGATTCGTGCAGCTGGGGGTTGTGGGGGACGCGTGGTGCAGGCGCGGTGGCCCGCGAGTGCGTCCGTTCACCACCTCCATCCCATTTGCGACGAGAGATTTTATTTTGCTATCTTGATTTACTGTTATTGATTTAAATGGTCCCATATACAACCTTACGAGTATCAATATACTTAAAATAGCAAAGAAGAAAGTGCCAAATCATCAAATTTTACCATTTGCGATATCCTTCTCCCATTCTCCTATATCTTTCCCCCAAGAATGTGCAACTAGATCGAGGACGGTTGGCGAGGTCGCACCAGGAGGAAGAAAGAAAAGTCTCAAACAGGAAGGAGGAAGGGTGCGCAGCGGCGAGGACTGTCGTTTTCAGCCACCATGGGCTCATGCTCAGCCGGATATGGACGCGCGGGGAAGGGGACGAGTGGCTGACATTTACGAACGGTGAGGTAGAGCATGACCAGATATACCTTGCTGCTACATCCCCATCCTCTTCCCGCCATCCCCTACCTTCTTCACTCGCTGGCCGCCACCATGTCACTTCTTCGGTCATCGTCGACATCGTCCTGCACCTTCTTCAGTCACTGGTGGCCTTGAGCTCCTGGCCATCGATGGCGGCAAGTGGCGGGCTAGGGGGAGGGGCGGGGTTGACGGACATGGTGGAGGAGCTCGGTGATCAGATGCACAAACAATTTTTCTTTTTTATTTTTTCCTGACTGTATAAAATTTTAATCATACAATGAATGATTGTGTAAGTACAACCTCCATCCAAAAAAGAACCAATTTCTACCTATAAACCTGGACAAGCACTTTGTCTAGATTTATGAGTAGGAATTGGTTTTTTAAGATGGAGTGAGTACATTACAAAGCAATTCACTATTTTGTATTTACCGATTACTTATGCAATAATATCTTCGATTTTTAATAAATAACGTCGTTAACTTTTGTGGTGATGTTTGACCTTTCATCTTATTCAAAAAATTATGTAACTATAAAAAAAATATAAGTCATATTTAAAATTTCTTTAATGATAAACCAGGTCATAACAAAATAAATCATACTTACTTAAATTTTTTTAATAAGACGAATGGTCAAATGTGTTGGAATTGCTAAATGGGCTAAGCCCCATGTGGAGAATAATTCCTAGAAAAATTTCAAAAGCCCACCTCATGGGGAGTGGCATGGGAAGTTTAGTACCACCTTGTTAGTTTTAGGAGAGGGAGACCTCCTCATAAGGGTGAGCTCTCTCCTAGCCACTTGAGACATGCATAGTAGAGAGAACTGGAGGAACACACGCTCGTGCTTGCTCGCCTCGCCTCGCCTCGCCTCGCCAGGCTAAGCGGCGCGCATACGCGACATGCGCGTGAATGGTCCGCCAAAATTGGCTTCTCATGCTTGCGCAGATGCAGCTTCTTTTTGCTGCTGCAAATTAGAGTCCGGATAGAATACGCGCAGCCTATCCGGTTCAGTTACGAGATAGAGATCGTGCGGGTATCCTGATCACGCGTCCTAATATCTCTATAAATACCGAGCTATTATCTCCACGCAATATATACGAAAACAGTCTAGAGCTTGCCATCTCTTCGGTTCTGAGCCGTTGTTCGTTGTCTACTCTGTCTTGATCGTTGGCGTGCACCGGCGAATTGGGAGAGCAGGTCTCCAGAACCCTCGCCTTCGACGTCCTGCACTGGGAGAGGGCGAATAAGGTTTTTGGGAAGCGCTACGCGCGACTACTCGCTGTGCGCCCATCACGGCTCATCTTCCTTCACGTTCGGGCGCTGCGCTTCATCGTCATCACCCGGTGCCGCGTGTCGTTCGTGCGGTACGTGCTGCGCCTGTGTCTGCTCCATAACAGGGCTGTAGGTACGCGTACACTATGTCTCCTATGTTTAATCTATTCATGTTAAGTACTGTCATATACATGTTTAGATCAGATTACATGATTCTGTTTACTTGTGCTATTAATGTCATGATTTATTTATGGAATAAATTAAATCTACATGTGCTTATATTTTCAACAATGCAAAAACCTTATTATAGGCACTGTAGTTTTACGATGGCTGGTTTTGCCGATGCACTGAGGCCGGATAAATTTATCGGCGTGCACTTTAAGAGATGGCAGATTAGAGTCACTCTGTGGCTGACAGCTATGAAGTGCTTCTGGGTGAGTACTGGCAAACCTGAAGGAGTTCTCTCTGCTGAACAGTAGAAAGAATTTGAGGAAGCCACTACTCTCTTTGTGAGATACATTCTTAGCGTTCTTGGTAATCGTCTGGTCGAGGTGTACATGCATATGACCGACGCTAAGGAATTATGGGATGCACTGAATACCAAATTCGGTGCTACTGATGCTAGCAACGATTTGTACGTCATGGAGCAGTTTCACGATTTCAGCATGGTTGACAACCGTTCTGTGGTCGAACAGGCTCATGAACTACAAACCATTGCTAAGGAACTCGAACTCCTTAAGTGTGCCCTTCTCGACAAATTTGTGGCTGCATGTATTATTGCAAAACTATCTTCTTCATAGAGGAGCTTTGATACTGCACTCAAACACAAGAGACAGAAGTACTCTGTTGAGGGGTTAATTGCGTCTCTTAACATTGAGGAGAAAGTTTGGGCAAAGGACGCTGCGTCAAAAGACGATGGTGGATAGTCTAGTGCCAATGTGGTGCAAAAGACTGCTAACAAGAACAATAAAGGGAAATTTGTCAAAGCCCAACAAAACACCAACTTCAAGAAAAGGAGTAACAACAACAAGGAGGAAGATGTCAGAACTTGCTTTGTGTGTGGCTTGCTTGGTCATCTCGCCAGGAAGTGTCCATATTGTAAGAGCATGAAGGCACCTGCAGGACAAACCTCTAAGTTTGTCAATGTGACCATTGGCAATACTAGAGATGAAACCGGGTATGGTAATTCACCTACTGTTCTCTCAGTTAATCAGTCTACTAATTGGTGGGTTGACATGGGGGCCAATGTTCATGTTTGTGCTGACATATCTTTGTTTTCCTCTTATCAGGTCAGCCGGGATTCCTCCGTCCTAATGGGGAACGGGTTGCATGCTTCTGTTCATGGTGTTGGCACGGTAGATCTGAAGTTTACTTCGGGAAAGATCGTGCAGCTGAAGAACGTGCAGCATGTCCCCACTATCGACAAGAATCTCGTTAGTGGTTCCCGTCTATGTAGAGACGGGTTTAAGTTGGTATTTGAGTCTAATAAAGTAGTCGTGTCTAAACATGTATATTTTATTGATAAAGGCTATGAGTGCTGAGGCTTGTTCCGTTTTTCTCTTTTTGATTTCTGCAATAAGTCTGTGAACCATATTTGTGGCAGTGTGGATAATGAGGCCAGTATCTGGTATTCACGTTTATGTCATGTTAATTTTGGTTTGATGTCTCGGCTTTTCAGTTTGAATTTAATTCCAAGTTTTTCCATTGTCAAAGATTCTAAGTGCCATAGTTGTGTGCAATCAAAACAACCTCGCAAGCCTCACAAGGCTGCCGAGAAGAGAAACTTGGCACCACTAGAACTCCTACATTCAGATCTTTGTGAAATGAATGGGGTGTTGACGAAGGGTGGAAAACGATATTTGATGACTTTGATTGATGATGCAACTAGATTCTGTTATGTGTATTTATTGTAAACGAAGGATGATGCCCTAGACTATTTTAAAATTTATAAGGCAAAAGTTGAAAACCAACTTGACAGAAAAATAAAAAGACTAAGGTCAGATTGTGGTGGAGAATTTTTTTCTAATATTTTTCATTTATTCTATGAGGAACATAGCATTATACATGAGCGAACGCCTCCCTATTCTCCCGAATCTAATGGGATTACCGAAAGGAAGAACCGTACGCTGATTAACTTGGTGAATGCCATGTTAGACACTGCGGGATTACCTAAGGCATGGTGGGGGGAGGCTTTGTTGACCTCGAATCATGTATTAAATAAAATTCCTAACAGAAATATGGATAAAACACCATACGAGGTATAGATTGGGAGAAAACCATCACTCTCTTACTTGCGTACATGGGGGTACTTGACGAAAGTCAATGTACCACTAACAAAAAAGCGCAAGCTAGGATCTAAGACTGTGGACTGTGTCTTTCTGGGATATGCTAATCATAGCATTGCTTATAGATTTTTAATAGTTAAATCTGAGGTACCTGATATGAATACGGGTATAATTTTAGAGTCTCGTGATGCTACGTTTTTTGAGGAAACTTTCTCAATGAAGGATACACATAACGTTTCGAGTCAATCTTCTGATTCAATTCCTAATTTAATCACACCACCAGGTCAAACTGAACCTACACTTGAACATCTCGCTGAGGAGGATGACAGTGAAGCTCCTAGAAGGAGCAAGAGACAAAGGATAGCTAAGTTCTTTGGTGACGACTTCACTGTATACCTTGTGGATGACACTCTTAAGTCAATTTCAGAAGCTTATGCATCCCCTGATGCTGACTACTGGAAGGAGGCTGTTCGTAGCGAAATGGACTCCATTATCGCTAACGGGACTTGGGAGGTGACAGAGCGACCCTATGGGTGCAAACCCGTAGGTTGCAAGTGGGTGTTCAAGAAGAAGCTAAGGCCTGACGGTATTATTGAAAAGTACAAGACTCAGCTTGTGGCCAAGAGCTATACTCAGAAAGAAGACGAAGATTTCTTTGACACTTACTCACCTGTTGCTAGATTGACCACAATTCGCGTACTTCTCTCCTTGGCTGCCTCACATGGTCTTCTCGTTCATAAGATGTACGTTAAGATAGCTTTTCTTAATGGAGAGCTGGATGAGAAAATTTATATGGAGCAGTCTGATGGATTTGTAGTAGAAGATGAAGAAGGCAAGGTACTAAAGTTGTTAAAATCTTTGTATGGTCTGAAACAAGCTCCTAAACAGTGGCATGAGAAATTTGACAGAACACTAACTTCTGCGGGCTATGCAGTCAACGAGGCAGATAAGTGTGTATACTATCACTATGGTGGGGGTGAGGGAGTTATTCTGTGTTTGTATGTTGATGACATACTAATCTTTGGGAAAACCTTGAGGTGATCAATGAGGTTAAATTATTCTTGTCTCAAAACTTTGATATGAAAGATCTGGGAATAACTGATGTTATCTTAAACATTAAGCTAATCAGAGATGATGATGGGATTACACTTCTGTAATCTCATTATGTGGAAAAAGTCTTGAGCCGCTTTGGCTATATTGATAGCAAGCCTTCTCCAATTCCTTATGATTTTAGTCTTTTGCTTCACAAAAACAGAAGAATTATTAGGAATCAGCTGAAATACTCTCAGATAATTGGCTCACTCATATATCTAGCTAGTGCAACTAGGCCAGACATCTCCTTTGCTGTGAGCAAATTGAGCCGGTTTACCTCTAATCCGAGAGATGATCATTGGCGCGCGCTTGAGCGAGTTATGCGCTATCTGAAGGGTACTATGAATCTTGGACTTCACTGTACTGGGTACCCGTCGGTATTGGAGGGATATAGTGATTCCAACTGGATCTCTGATATTGATGAGATCAAAGCCACTAGTGGATATGTTTTTACACTAGGTGGTGGTGCTGTTTCATGGAGGTCGTGCAAACAAACCATTTTGACAAGATCAACTATGGAAGCAGAGCTTACGGTATTAGATATTACTACTGTTGAGACAGAATGGCTGTGTGATCTATTAATGGATTTGTATGTGGTTGAAAAACCAGTGCCGGCTATCCTTATGAACTGTGACAATCAAACTGTCATTGCTAAGGTGAATAGTTCTAAGGATAACATGAAATCGTCCAGGCATGTGAAGAGACGATTAAAGTCTGTCAGGAAATTGAGAAATTCCAGAATTATAAGTTTGGATTATCTCCAAACAGCAAGCAACCTGGCAGATCCCTTTACGAAGGGACTATCACGAAATGTGATAGATAATGCATCGAGAGAGATGGGAATGAGACCCATGTGAGTTATACTATGGTGGTAACCCAACCTATGTGATTGACGATCCCGTAAATTAGGACCTGGGAAGAATAAATCATTAGTTAACAGGAGGAGAGTACCTTTAACTGTCTCTAAGTGAAGATACATATACTCTCACAAGCTGTAAGGCAGGATGGCCTTTGCCTTAATGTGTTTTGTTGACTTTAAATAGCGAAGATGCTGTTCTACAGAGCATTCTTGAAAGAACACACCTATATGAGCTCGACTGTTGGTTGCGGTCTATGGAGATTTTAGGTGAATATCCTAGAAAGCTCATGAAAGACCAAGGAGTATGACTTATAAGCTTCAACCGAGGGGTAGGCTATTGACGGCCTAGTATCAGTCAAGGCTTTGAGTGAAACTTGCTTGCACAAAACTTGCAATACAAGGCGTAGTCCATTGTTTAAGTTGTGAGTAAGTGTAGCTTAGAGATGGATGTTCAACCTTAACCGGTCTCCATCGAAAGGCTGGTATATAAACAGTACTTTAGAGAATGACAAATCTCTTTGGAACTTTCAGATTTGATGGGGGATTGTTGGAATTGCTAAATGGGCTAAGGCCCATGTGGAGAATAATTCCTAGAAAAATCTCAAAAGCCTACCTCATGGGGAGTGACATGGGAAGTTTAGTACCACCTTACTAGTTCTAGGAGAGGGAGACCTCCTTATAAGGGTGAACTCTCTCCTAGCCACTTGAGACATACATAGTGGAGAGAACTGGAGGAACACATGCGCGCTCGCTCGCCTCGCCTCGCCAGGCGGCGCGCGTACGCGACATGCGCGTGAATGGTCCGTCAAAATTGGCTTCTCATGCTTGCGTAGATGCAGTTTCTTTTTGCAGTTTTTGTTTTGCTGCAAATTAGAATCCGGATAGGATACGCGCAGCCTATCCGGTTCGGTTACGAGATAGAGATCGTGCGGGCGTCCTGATCACAGTCCTAATATCTCTATAAATACCGAGCTGCTGTCTCCACGCAATATATACGAAAACAGTCTAGGGCTTGCCATCTCTTCGGTTCTGAGCCGTTGTTCATTGTCTACTCCGTCTCGATCGTCGGCGTGCATCGGCGGATTGGGAGAGCAGGTCTTCAGAACACTCGCCTTCGACGTCCTGCACTGGGAGAGGGCGAATAAGGTTTTTGGGAAGCGCTACGCGCGACTACTCGCTGTGCGCCCATCATGGCTCGTCTTTCTTCACGTTCGGGTGCTGCGTGTCATCGTCATCACCCGGTGCCGCGTGTCATTCGTGCGGTACGTGCTGCGCCTGTGTCTGCTCCACAACAGTCTCCATAACAGGGCTGTAGGTACGCGTACACTATGTCTCCTATGTTTGATCTATTCATATTAAGTACTGTCATATACATGTTTAGATCAGATCATATGATTCTGTTTACTTGTGCTATTAATATCATGATTTATTTATGAAATAAATTAAATCTACATAATGTCATGTTAAAATTTAATGGAGTCATTTATTAAAAACCAAATGGAGTATATTTTATTATATATTTTTTAATCTCTATGATTTAGGTAAACCAAAAGTTTTAGCAGTAGGCGAAATCCGGAGAAAACAAAATTTGCGGCAAATTCACCTATTACCGGTTTCACAGGAAGGGATGCCGTCATTCACACTGCTAATATATACTTGTGTTGCTGATCACGTTGCCGAGCACAAAGGAAAAGAAAAGATGCCGCAAGCCAGCTCTATGCACGTAGTTCTTTTGGTTTTAATAAATAACGCCATTTATTTTTATTGTGATATTTGATCATTCGCTTTATTTTAAAAATTAGTGAAAGTATGAGAAATATGAGCCATATTTAAAGTTTCTTTAATGATAAATACAGTTACAATAAAATAAATTATATGTACTTAATACTTTTAATAAGATGAATAATTAAACATTATGTTAAAAAATCAATGACGTCATCCGTTAAAAAAAAAGTAAGTTATCTGCACGGACGGTTATGCATTGTGATCAAAGACAAGAACAGATTCTATTCTTCATCTCCCTCGGTGGACCAGAGATGCAGAATCGGATATTCCTCGCTTGAACTTGAAGAGAGCAAAAGCATCAATCTCTCCTGGTGGCAGAAAGGAATACCTGGGCGGCTTACTTGCAAAGCAACCAACAAGAAGGAAAATATGCAGCATTTGGCCTCTGTCAGCTGCAACTTTTCACTTAAAAAACTTCACTTTGTAGCGTATATATTGGCTCCCGATCGATCGAAGCATTAACACAACAACAGCAGCAGCGCAGAGCGTGTTTTCTCACAACGACGTTGTGATCTTCTCCTGCTTCGATTACAGCAAGAGCAGCAATGGCGACCGGGGGTCCCAATTCGCTCTCCTCCGGTCTCCTCTTCCTCAACCTCATCCTGTACGTCATCGTCGCCGTCATCGCCGGCTGGGCCATCAACTACAGCATCGACGAGAGCTTCAACTCACGTAAGTGCAGATTTCGCGTCTGAAACCTGGACACATCACGCATGGATGCTGCATTTGATTGATGTGTTGGTCGCGTGCGGTTGTGGATGCAGTGCAGGGGGTGTCGCCGCCGGTGCGGCTGTTCCCGATCTACTTCCCGATCGGCAACCTGGCCACGGGTTTCTTCGTCATCTTCGCGCTCCTCACCGGCGTCGTCGGCGTCTCCACCTCGCTCACCGGCCTCCATGACGTCAGCCAGGGCTACCCCGCCAGCATGATGTCCGCCGCCGCCGCCTCCCTCGTCACCTGGACCCTCACCCTCCTCGCCATGGGGTAAGCAACAGTCAAAACCACCAACCACTTCGCCAATCTCGAGCCAGCTGCAGGTTCTCACGGATCAAATCACCGTTAATTCGTTCCTTGCAGGCTGGCGTGCAAGGAGATCAGCATCGGCTGGAGGCCACCGAGTCTGGTAAATGCATCAAACAACTAACTGAATTAATTACGCCATTCTCATCGTCGTCGTTTTCGTAGCTAAGCTGAGGTTGTTCTTGTGTTCTTGCCTCTGTGCAGCGAGCGTTGGAGACGTTCACCATCATCTTGGCCGGGACGCAGCTGCTGTGCGCCGGGTCGCTCCACGCCGGAGCACACGCGGCCATCATACAGACGCCGATGGTGAGCAGAGTGTGAGGGTGTGAACCGTGTTGAGGAGGATTCTTTACAAAACCGTATCAATCTTGGCATCAACGATTGGTTTGTGGCGTACGTGTACGCGCGTGAGGAGGATGTGTGGATTATGCTTGTGCTTGTGTGTGTGGATGTATATCTGTGTGCTCGTGGCGAATTTGTTCATTTGTAATTTGTCTCCGGCGGGTAATTCTTTCATTAAGTATTAACTAAAGTTTGTGATTAAGAATTAAAATGCTTTGTAACTGAACGAATTCGTATACCGTGAATCCATGACTGGGATAACGGACGTGGTTGAATTCTAGAGGGTGCTTTAGTTTGTGGATTGTTTACATTGAGTACCGAAGCTAATCTCATGGTTCACATTTTTTGAAAGGCACTTTTATGGTACCCTTTACTAACGGTGGTATAAGTAAAAACCCACTGTTTATTGTAATAGCCATTTTAGAACTTTTTCTCAGTAACTTGAAGTTTACGTGTTCATGATTTTCTCGTCATCACTTCCCGGTTTGTGTCCGCTCGTCTGTTTGGAGTTCAGAGTTTTGTTACATGTTATGTGACCAATATATCTGCAACAAAGCCTACCTTTTTTTTTTTCAGATAATGCAATCAACAAGTCATGTTTTCCATCGCACAACTTACATGTCATACCCCAATTCACCTACCTAAGCACCGAATGCAGTGCTAAACAGCAATAATGCAGTGGCAGCAGTGGAATTCTTCCAGTAACAGTAAAATTAAAGAACTTTCGGAGCATCCAGCATAAATGCATGACATGCATGTGCGTAGTACTAAATGTGTTAGAAAAATAAGCACATCTAGATTTAATTTATTTCATAAATAAATTATAACATCAATCACATAAGTTAACAAAATCATCTTACACAATCTAGACATATATACAACGAAAAAATACATAAATAGATTGAATACAACACGCAGCACCTGAACGTCCGGAGACCTGCTCTTTCGATCTTGAAGCAGTAGCACGCACCGTACGATACAGGATGGTGATGACGACGCCACACCAGTCCAACGCATTGAATAATTTGGTGAGAATCCGGGCCCGGCGAGGCAAACGAGCGCGCGCATGTGTTTCTCTCACACATTACTCAAATAACTAAGAAAGCATTCACTCTTTTAAAAAGATCTCTCTATCCTAGAATAAATATGATGTACTAAAGTTCACATATATGTCTCTCATGAGATAAGCTTTTGAGATTTTTTTAGGAATTATTTTTTAATTGGGCCCTAAGCCCACTAACAATTCTAATATAAATTAAGTCGCTATAACAATTACTCCCTTTAATTTTTAATAAATAATACCGTGCATTTTTGGCAATGAATGGAGGAGTTCGCCTTCGCCCTGCTCGCCTCGCTGCGGGCGCCGGCGACTCCATGGAGATCAAACGAATTTTTACTGTTACTAATTTAATTTTTTTTTTAATTTACAAAACTAATTTTCGGTTTGAATCATTTACAAAACTAGTCTCTTGCCGCCCTGGGCCACGGCGGGATTTAAAAACCGCCGTGGCCCAGGGCGGCGAATGGCATCCCGTCACCCGGGGCTAACGGCTCCGGCGGCCGTTAGCCGCGGGGAGGCCACGTGGATTCGCCGCCCTGGGGGAGGGCGGCGAATGCCCCCAGGGGGCCGAATGCAAAATTGCATTCGCCGCCTTGGGGGACGGCGGTTTTTAGCATAGTATCCAGGGGGCCGCCTGCAAAATTTTTTTTTCTTTTTTTTTTGATATTTTTTTCTCAACTAGCAACACAAGAATAGCAAAATCTCGTGAAGGTGCAGCTCAAACCGATGTAAGATGTGGCCTGTAGAAAATTACGAGTGTGCTTTAAAAACCGTGCTGAAACTTCGGACCTCAAAAACTCAATCTTCCCGGCCGAATTTCGTAAAATTTTTTTGGACAAACCCGACGAAGTGGGGGGAAGCGGATGTAAAATTTTCTGTAGATGTCCGTAGAGTACTTATTTGCCCGATTCCGAAACCGTATGCGAAAGTTATGACTGTTTTAAGGTAGTTAGCACGCGTTACAACAATTTGCCGTCGATTCGGACCGTCCGATCGGTGTGCGGACGGTCCTATGCATTCGCCGCCCTGGGGGAGGGCGGCGAATGCCCCAGGGGGGCCGAATGCAAAATTGCATTCGCCGCCCTGGGGGACGGCGGCGAATGCAATTTTGCATTCGGCCCCCTGGGGGCATTCGCCGCCCTCCCCCAGGGCGGCGAATCCACGTGGCGTCCCCGGGGCTAACGGCGGCCGGCGCCGTTAGCCCCGGTGACGGGGATGCCATTCGCCGCCCTGGGCCACGGCGGTTTTTAAATCCCGCCGTGGCCCAGGGCGGCAAGAGACTAGTTTTGCAAATGATTCAAACCGAAAATTAGTTTTGTAAATTAAAAAAAAATTAAATTAGTAACAGTAAAAATTCGTTTTCCTTGGCAAAGTGGCAGATCCGTGCTGATAACCGAGTCCGAACTCGTTGCCGACATTAATGGGCTGCGCGTACGGCCCATAATCTGGTTCCGGCCCAACTCAAACGGGCCGAACATACCGTCACGATTACGTTTCGGCACCCGTTTTATCCTTGGCCCCGCCCCGCACGCGCGGCGCAGGCTGCCCGGAGCGCAGAATCCGATGGCCGCCGTCCACCTCCGCCCTCTCCACTCGCTGTGTCTCCCTCTCCTCGCAGCCAAGGCCACACCCAGTCCCGGTTGGCTTCCGCCCGCGGCGAAGCCAAGCGAAGGGAGAAGAAGCCGCCACCGCCACCGCCGCGGCGGCGTCGCCTTGCTCGTCTGCGCCGCTTCTGGCCCCAGCAAGGCCGCGGGGCAGGGCGAGGCGGGGGATGCGGTCGCCAGGTGGGCGGCGTGGATCCCTCGGGCCGCGGTGAGAGGGGCAGGCCCGGAGCAGGTTCTCAGGCTCATCTCCGGCGCCGCGGCCACGCCCATCTGCCAGTTCGTGGACTCGCCCCGCACCTTCCTCCACTCCATCGACCCCCGCGTTAAGCTGGTAACTAAGACTTCCCTTATTCCCCGGAAGACAGACCCCTTGCCTCTCCTCGCGCTTATCTGCTGCGTGCTTTCGAATTGTATTGCCAGTAAACGGCAGGTGGTAAGGATGCACAGTAAGTGCTTGTGGAAATGTCGCCTCGGGTTATGAAGGGATGAATGAAACGCGCATGCAAATGCATCGCCAAAAATGTTGCTCGGTTTTCCTTAAGTGCCATTTGTACCAGCGTGAGGCCGTGCAACTGTGCAATTGTGCCTATTCTGGGGTTAACTTGGATTGTTGGTTGAGCATATGTAATGTTGTTGTAAACTTTCATGACAACAGGCTGAGTTTTTTTTCCAATAATTGGCCTGTTCTCATTGGAGCCACAAACTGTGAAATGGTTAGGTTTTGTTGTCTGCTATTTTAGAAACAGCCCTTAACCATTGAACCTGTGTTAGTATCTCTATAAGTTATATCATAAACTTTGTATGATGATTATTTTGAAAATTTATGTAAATGAGAAAAAAATAGTGTCTGATGGATTTCACTTCCCCCAAGTTTGGAGAATTTTCATTTTGTTACATAGTTATTTTAACCAATTTGTAGTTTTTCTTTAATTCTCTTCAGCTCACTAAAATATTGATTAAATTTCATGGTTAACTAAATGATCTTGTAATTTCCTGCTACAATCTGACATTGCAATCACTTTTATTCTCAGGTGTGGCTCTTGGCTCTTGTTGTCCTACCAGCCAGATCAAATATTTACATGCGGTTTGGTTTAGTAGCATACCTTACTCTCCTTTCCGTGTGGATTCTCCCAAACCATGTTAGGAAGGTACGCTCTGATCTATTGTTAAAATGGACATTCACCATTTTATGCACGAATAGTGCTGATCTGCTGGGTAGCCAATTGTGGTTTAAATTGTCTTCTCCCTTCGTTCCATACTGTAAGGTGTTTTAGTTTTGTCCTAAATCAAACTTCTCTAACTTTGACCAAGTTTATAGAAAAATACACCAACATCTACAACATCAAATTAGTTTCATTAAATCCACCATAAAATGTCTTGATAGTGTGTTTATTTGGTATTATAGATGTTAATATGTTTTTCTATAAACTCTAAGAGAAGTTTGACTTAGGACAAAACTAAAACACCTTACAATATGGAACGAAGGAAGTACTAGTTTATATATATGGAGATTTCCTTATGATGTTGAATGGAACACATTTTTTTTCCCATAAAAAGCATGAGTGTGGATTATGATTTGCTATTGTTGAAATAGTGACTGACTGACTATGAAGTGCTGGTTAAGTTATATGTGTTTTGGTACCGACAAGCTACCATGCTTGGCTTCTTTGCCAAAAAAATGCTATTTTATGTGGCTTTTAAGTATACCGATAATAAAATATTACTCTTGAAGTGAACCTGCTGTTTTACCTGTAAACAAATTACATTATCTGTAGGACCAACTTGGAAGGGTCGCTCTACTTTCAGGCATCATATTCATAATGCTGGGATTTGGTTCTGATGGTGCTCCTTCATTAGTCCAGACAAGAACTCCTCCCCCATCTGTTATAGGTTTGCCAAATATTCCTGGCTCCACAAATGGCTATTCTTACACAATCATGAAACTGGGTCCACTACAATTTACAAGGAAAGGCCTATCAGTAGCAAGTACGTCAGCATGCCTCTCATTTGCGGTATGCACTTCCTATTATGGGTAATATTTTCCATAGGATTTGTTTGATCCAATGCTTTCATCATCTAGCTGGTGGCACATAAGACAAGCATGTCCTGAGTTGACAATGCACTTGTTCTTTGATAGACTATTCTCCCATGCAGATATTCCAAAGCGCAAGTCTCTGCTTGACAACAACTACTCCTGAGCAGCTTGCTTCTGCTTTGTGGTGGTTTATGATTCCACTGAAGCATATTGGAGTACCAGTACCTGAGATAATACTTACACTGCTATTATCTTTGAGGTTCATTAATCTAGTATTTGATGAGGCAAGTATAGGGTAAATGTTTAAGTAAACATTGGCTATATTTGTCTTTCTATCTAGAACATGCATTGTGAATGTAACACTATTATAAATATTTTTCATTAGGTTCGCAACTCAGCACTGGCGATTGTAGCACGTAGGGTAAATTGGAAAAAGCTAGCAACTATGGAGACTATTGATAGTAAGTAGTACTTTCTACTTCTCTAACCAATGGCTGTGAGTGAACTAGCTGACAAACTTAGTCAGAAACCAGTTTTGCTGGCTGATTTTGGTCGTGAATCGCAACAGAAAACTAATTTCTACTGAATCTACTAGTTGTTATCTACTTGATTTATTTTTTCAGGAAGATTTAGCTAAGTGTTTCTCATGATTTGTGCTACTGAAATGAAGGTAATTATAGTTAGTTAAAGTTGATCCAACTTCAAGTGCATCTGGTCAATTCAAATCTAAAGACTTCAATATATGAGTTTTATTTCTTAGTTTAGTGTTCATTTGAGGTAGCTTGTGGCTTGCTATAGAGATTTGTTCATTTGTCAGAGGTAAATAATGGATTATGCTATTTATCAACTGCTCCTGTAATCCTGTTGATACCAACCAGACTATTCCAATATTTCTTGTTACAATGCATTTACCTCTAAGCAGTTTTATGTGTACTATGTGCTTTTGCAAGTCCAAAATGATACTTTGTTTTAGTTTGTGAGGTGAAATGACTCTTGCAAAGGTTGGACTTGGTGAATTTGGCTAATTTCAGCAGACTATTTTGCAATTGTTCTGTTCTTATCAAATCACCTAATGTAGGGTAATTCTGTGTGCATTGGTGTAATACAACACTTATTAACTTTGTTGACCTACTGTTAATAATTCTGAGATAGTAGCAGTGTAAGTATTATCTCAGGTACTGGTATTGAAATTTGTTTAGGTATTGAAATTTCCTTTGTATCAAATTTGCAGTTTTCTTCAACTATGTCCGGCGCATTTTCAAAAATATATTTGATCACGCAGAGCAAATATCCAAGGTCAGTTCAGTTCTGAATTTTACCTTTTGCTGACTAAGAATTTATAACGAATGCAAATTGATCTTTCACTATTGTAAAAAAACAATTTATTGAACATGGCATAAGCTACTCATGTTGTGTTGAGCTACTAACTAATTATAATTTTCTATGAATCTCCAGGCTCACATATTATGTAGTTCACAACTGTTAAATATAAAACAAAACCTTCATTGACCACATGGAAAATGCTGATATGACAACTCAGTGGTATCTTGAGTGCTTCCCAAGCATGTGCTTGCATTAAAATCTAATCAAATCTGTGCGGCTTTTTTAAACTTCGGAATTTTGTGTGATTGTTCTATTTTTGTCAAGACTTAAAACATATATTCTGTAAAGTTAGTCGCTTCTCCTTCTCTAAGGAGAATATCATTAATTAAAGATAAAGTGTTTGCGATCTTTCATATGAGCTATTTCTAACTGCTGGTGCATCCTGTATCCATACGGTCATGAATGTACTGGCTAGCCTACAGTTACCGGACCCTTTTGCTATACAGGACATCGATGATATTGTATAAGTCCATTTCCAAGAGTACAACATCCTTTTTTGTGAAAGTGTTGCTGGTTTGTTGAGTTGAACATGCATGTGCAAGAGGAAAATCGATTATGGACTGAACGTATTGGACCAAACTGGGTTAAGAATTATGCGCTCTTAGTCTTATCACACAGTTCAAACTTGCCAAAGTTTAGGCTGAAGGCAAACATACTGCAGGTTATCTGGATAGTTGCTTGTGAGAACTTAATCAAGAATTTTAAGACCCAAATGCATTGCTGTACTTACTTACCGGTCACGAACTAAAAGTAACATAGCCTTGATAAACTAATAGTCTAATACTGGGGGGCTTGTAAGGAGGGTGAAACTTAAATTACATCATTGCTTCTGCCCAGCATTTTCAAGCGCTTATATTGTACATAAATGGTGCAGCTGTAGCCGAAATTACTTTGCATATGACTGCACCACCTCTTACTTTGGATATCCGTCTGATTTTTGTAGGCCATGATTGCTCGGGGATTTCGTGGTGACCCTAGCAACCACAGGATCTACTTTCTTGCAGAATCTTCTTTTGGCATTGTAGATGTCTTTTCATTACTTTGCCTGTTTGCTCTAGTGGCCCTGGCTTCTATTTCAGATAAATTGGTTTGATGGTACGAGAAGGCACATCTATTCACCAGTTTGGTATCATCGTGTAAGTGTTGAGCTTATTACATGAGTATCTTCTTGGTTGTTTCAGGAACTCAAGATCGTCACGAGAACTTCATCCGCCTTTGTTGCTTAAAAATGTTATTTGCAAAATCAGTTTTGGGGCATCTTAGGAGCACCTTCTCTCTAGCGGAATTTTGGAAACAAAGCAGTAACGATTGAATTGTCAGGAAGATCATTGTGATTAAGTGTATCAGCGCGAGGCCCTTTGGAAGGAAGACTGAAAGGTTAACCTCCGGTTCTGACTTCTATGCAGGTGAATTGGATGCGTTTTATACCCAAATAGTCATTCTTGTCTTTTTTTAACAATATTTTATCTCCTGTCATCAGATTTCTGTTAATTACAGAAGGCGCAATGTCATACGCTGATTTTTCTTTTAAGGACCTCGTGAGAACTAGAATTAGTGCAAAATCAACTATTCACTGGTCCTCGTTAGACAGTGGCGTTAAGAACTCAAGATGGAATGACAGCAGTGTTTTGTTAACTTACAACTTCTGTTGTTAACCTGATCTCTAACATGAAAAGATAGGTTTACTCTTCGTAGCCTTTTCTTTTTCCCTTTTTTTTTTTTTTGCAAGGATGCATTTTGGAGCATTGAGCTTGTAGATAATTGTAAGGCACAGTACTAAATTGTACAATCCGGGAAAAGGTCAGTTTGATTGGTTAAATGACTGCTTGAATCCCAATCAAGTAACAGTGCCTACAGAAGGCAAAATGTCATTTATAGCCATGAAAATACAGGTTCCAACTAACTCAACCCCTTCCCGTGGGGCTTCCATATTTTTTAACACTACAATTCATCAGAATATTCCCTTTAAAGAGCATGATGGAGGTGTAATCTTGTCACCGGATAATTTACACTGCGGCACCAGGATCACTGATAACACCCAGAAAGTCATCTTTTATTGTGCCAATGCAAAACTGCAACAACCATGTTCAAACTGTTAGAGCACATTGCATATCACTGGCTTAAAGGCGAACATGGATTCAGCCACAAGGAAGAATATAGCCACTTGCAAAGTTTTAACATTTAAGCAAAACATCAAAAAATCACCAATGCATCCAACGATTATCCATAAAGATATCAGACAGGGTTACTCGCTAGATCATAAGAATCCAAGCCAATTAATTGCAATTCGTTGCTACGAGACTATGTTCAAATTTTCATTCTGATATGCTTTTCAACAGATTTACTTGACATGCATCAAGGTTGTTCTTTGCCGATAAAACCACATCTATTTTTCTTTTCATACACATGGTGGAAAAAACATTATGCAAAGTGGTATGAAAAAGTGGACACATCACCAAGAATTGCATATGGTGGTTATTTACAGAGCCAAGCTACAAAAGTCCAAACAAAGACAGGGCAGACCCAGTTTTTTTTTTTTTTTGGTATGCCAGAAACTAGATGTCAATAAACTTACAATTTCTGTTGCATCAACACGTGTCCCAATAATCTTCAACCGAACCTCACTATCTTTTTGAATTTTCACCTGCATCAGACAAACAAGTAAATCTTATTAAGCAAAAGAAACACAATAGTACTTACACCTATTCTTTTCTAAGAAACACAATAAACTTCTGTGTATGCATTTTAAGCATAAATATAACAGGCAGATACAAAATTGGATACAATGAAAAAATACATTACATCTACAAGCAATTTTTAATTCAGACATATCACCAATAAGCATAAATAAACTGGGAAAAAAAGTCATGACCTGCCTACAGTTGTCAATGGTTATAGAAGATGAGGCATAAGATATATTATAGAAAAGAAGCATACCGATCCATCAGAAGTTGTATAATTTGGCACATCCCCAGATTGGAACTCCATATCATCAGGAATCAACTGCATAACAAAATAGAACCAGGGGATGCAAGAAAAAAGCATTAGTTAGTTAGACAGTACAAGCAACTAGAACCTTATGTTGCCATCCAGTAATTTCTATGACAAAAGCCATTCTTTGAGTTAATCATACAACAAGATTAGGTGTATGTCCTAGTACTGAACTATACTTACATAAATTCTGAATTTTACTACACGAATTAGACAATAGTGTTGTACAAAACAGCTCCAAGCAAAGCAGGCACTCACATGGTTGGACACGAAGATCTGCACAGGCCCAGCCTCCGCGAAGAATCCCATCTGCAGAGCCAAAAAGATAATGAATTTGAGTCACTAACCACAAACTAACCCTAATTCATCAACAGCACCACCAATCCGGAGAGGGACGGAGGGACATCGCCGACCTTGTTAACCATGGTGACGACGGCTTCGAGGATCTCGCCCTTGAAGGGGCGGAAGACGACGCACTGGTACTTGACGGGGAAGGTGACGTAGCCCGTGCCCTCCCGGATGAGCCCCTTGCCGATGTCCTCCACCCCCGTGATCGCCACCACGAACCCGTGCCTCCCGCTGCAAGGACAAACAAGAATCCGTCGAACCCCCCTCAGCGCCAAGCCCTCCCCGCCCCTACTAGGGTTTACCCGGGAGGAGAAGCATACCTGCAGGTGCCCTCGACGTCCTTGATGAGCTTGGAGACCAGCTTGTCCCGGAGGTGCGGGCCGAAGTGCCGCGGGTGCAGCTGCATGTTCCGCTCCAGCACGATGTGGAAGAACATCTTGCCCCCGTCGGCCGGCGGCGAGCGAGCAAGCGAAGGTGAGCGACTCCTCCCGATTCGAGACTGATTCGCGGCCCCAAGGCGACGCGAGGGGCAAATATTAACCCTGATAAGAGGCGTGCGAGCCGTCGGATCTATGACCCTGTGCATCCTGGCCGTCCAATAAAGCTTTACCTTGTTCGACTCGGCCTCGGCTTTGGCCCTCTTCTCCCCGCACCGAACTCAGTCTAAAGCCCTGCGCCGCCGCCGGAGACGCCGCCCCGCGGAGCCCTCTCCTCCCCGCCGGCGGCTTCGAAGCTGCTCCTCGTACGCCCTAGTTTTTCCTCCTCCGAGTCGTCCAGGCTTGGGGGCTCGTGCATGCTTTCCCTCAATTCTGATTTGCTTCGTTGGTTTGTGTTTTGCTTGTCACAGTGACTGGATGGCGTTGAGGTGCGTGGCGAGGATTCCCTCTCCACCGTGCGCGTCGGCGTGGTCCGATTGGGCTGGTCCGCTGATTTCCGTCCGGCCGGCGAGATCCGGCGTAGCGAGTATGATTTCCCTTTCGATTCTCTGTATGGCTTGATTTGTAATGATTCTGTGCCTGGTTGAGAATTGGGAAAAACTGGGATTTGCTCGTTTGTTTTGGCAGGAGGACGTGCCGTCGTGTGCGCTGTTAGCTTCAGGCCGTGTATCGACATTCACAAGGTGTGTAGGAGTCGGAGCCCTTGCTTCCTTGTAGTGATGTCTAGTTACCGGAAGAGCAAAACACATTGTGGTTTGTGAGTGCTATGAACTTTGAAATGATTGTAAATCGGTGCCTCAAGTGTAAAGTATTCCCGATGAAATTTTTTGAACTTGTATGTTCCTCATTTTCCTGTGATATGATTCACTGCAACCTAGTGATACTAAAACTAAAGACTTAGGCATTGATTTGTACAGTCACTTTGCAACCATCTGGGTTCAATTACTCTGGGCATTAACAGCATCACTTATCTGATGGGCTGTTTTTTTATATAAATTTCCAGGGGAAAGTTAAACAGATTGTCGGCTCTACTCTTTGGGATTCATCAAATGATGGCACGCCACTCGTGACAAACTTTGAATCAGACAAGCCTCCAGCAGAATTTGCAAATCTATATAAAGAGGATGAACTTGGTGGTGGACATGTAATCATGCTTGGTGCAGATCCTGCTAGCCAAGCTGCTGCCATGGAAGCACTACATGCATATCCTGGTGAGAATTTTATCTAGTAACTGTTAGCATAATAACTATGTTGTTATTTGAACTAGCTTTTTGTAAATTATGGCCTTATTGCTAAAGCCTGCACCTCCAGGGCAGTTGTTTACATTAATTTAAGGCTATTTTCATAAACCGTGGCCTCTGGAGAGTTCTACTACAGGCCATGAAGGAGCATCAATTTGAAGTATTTATAATAAACATGGACTGTTATAATACTAGGTGGTTTGCAAGTTGGAGGTGGAATAAATTTGGAGAATGCAATATCTTACCTTAATGAAGGAGCCAGTCACGTGATTGTTACTTCTGTACGTGTTCATGCCTTGATCTGTGTAAATCAGTTGTTCTGTTTTTCTTTCATTCTTTGAAACTACATATAGTTATGTATGCTAATTGACTTACCATGATAAAATTAAGCTTGGCCACATTACATTTCCATTACATATCCATTTCTTGTTGAACACAATATGTTTGGATCTCATATATGTTGGTCCACAGTAACGTTATTTTTGTTGTCCCGAAGCCTAACATGATGTGAGAGCAACCTATCAAAAACCCTAGCTCTGGTCATTGATATATAGGCTGTCCTGTCCAGTCAGTCAATGTTTTATCATAACATTCCAGCAATCGCACCTTTACCAGTGTAATTTGCTTTCTGGCTCTGCCTCCTTTTTCCTTCATGATGGCAAAGTGTCCCAAAAGCTACAAGGTCTAAGGAATCTCCTGTTCTCTTTGGGTGCTCATTTGAATTTTCACTGGAAAGTCTAAGGGAGTCTTTGTAGTGGGGCTTAGGAGCCTTGTACCTACTAATAGGCTGGTGCTGTTCGTGAGTGCTAGCTGCAGCATTAGACTGCTTATGTGTATTTGATATTATTCATCATTGTTTTCATGCTTCATTTGCATACATGTAATGAGTTAACTCTTTTAGGAGTTCAGTTGATCAGTCTGTTGAGTATTACTAGTTTTAATTGCTTGTGATTTTCAACTAAGACATGGTATGGTCATCACTAATTCACTTTGAAGGGACATTTGCTCTATTCTGGTCATATGATTATCGTTCATTCCTCATTGATGCAACTACTTCCATAGATAGATGTAGCTATTTCACATAGTAAATAAATGTAGCACTATATTGGTGTGAAGTAGATTTTTCTTCATGGCGACTTCAGGAGATAAATTTGAAGCTTATCATGTCCACCTGGTTATGTCTGTTATCTTTGACAAACCCATCATACCATACACATGGACCTTGAGCTTTAGTTCGAGCATTTTAGTTGTTTAGTTACCGATGAGCATGGTCATATTTTCTCTACTCATTGTTCTCTGTGAGTACTATCGAATCTTGTAATAGTTGCCAAAGATATTATTATCATCGGAGATAATCTTTCTCTCATTGCAATGTCTTGATTAAGATTAAGGCTCATAATGTCTAATCATCAATTACTTATATGTTTTCTGTTATAGAGGTCACTTCCATGGCCAACAATGTTAATGTTACTTTTAGTTCGACAAAATACATTCATAGCCACTAATTTACTAACAGCCAGGCAAAGCTTCTGGTTTCTTATTGCACATAACTTACCCCATTTTACAAATGTTTGATTTTTTTTGTGTAATTTACCTGCATTTCGTTTTTACTGTATTTGGGCTTATCTATTTAGTTGAATATTGTGAATCATGTGTCTGAGTCTTTTTATGCAGTATGTGTTTAGTGAAGGCAAAATGAACATTGTACGACTGAAGCAACTTGTCAATCTGGTTGGGAAACATAGGCTTGTTTTGGACCTTAGCTGTAGAAAAAAGGTATGAAGGACATCATACATCTTTTGTTGAAGTATAATTAATCCATTACTGCATTACACATTGATGAATGATTAATAGTTTACAATACTGTATTACTATGTTCTTTCAACTGTGGGATTTAAGTTGCCACTAAGCAAATTGACAGTTTGCTGTTGTGAATTATGCTAAGCATGTGCCAAGTGCAATGAAAAAGTTAGCAGTTCAAATATTTCATGGGAGCTGTCCTCGTTACATTCTTACAAATGCAGAATTTTGTAGCTGCAGTTCATGCTCAGCTAGTGGGATGCTAATGCTGCATGCCAGCATATAAACAATTCCCAATGCCTGGCGTGCATAATGGTCCCTATTTCGGATTTGTTAGGCAAAAAGTGTTAGACAGTCGCATGTTATTTCCTCTCTTTGGAATTTTTCTTAGAACAGTTCATAATGGTCCCTTTCTGGAATTTTTCATTTTGATCTGTTCAAGTTTAAACTAAAATGGTTAATGATTGCACCTAAATAAAGTTTGCACCGACGGTATCATTTTTATGTTATTTTTTTGGAAACGGTCTTGGTACGGCCAGGATTTTTCTATATTTATAACTTTAACTATTTAGTGGCAAATTCAATATGACACTAACATAAATTAGAAAAATTAAATTTCTAGAAACGGAAACAATATTATTTTTACGGAAACGGTATTGGTATGGTCGGGAATTTCTTTACCGTTTTCACCCCTAATATAGAGCACTATATAAAGACCAATGTACTCCCTCCGTCCCAAAATATAAGTTGTGTTAGCTTTTTGCACGGTCTCCAACATTATACTTTGACCATTAGTTTCTTTCAAAATATATTATCAAGAACTATGAAATTAGCATCATATGAAAGTACTTTCAAATATGAATCTAATGATATCACATGCGCGACACTAAACACATACATTATTGGTTTAATTATTAGTCAAAAGTTATGAATGTTGATTTTCCTTAAAATATGGGTGCCTTATATTTTGGGATGGAGGCAGTAATATCTAATTGAATTCCAACTAACTGGTTTCTGTGAAAAACTGAGAGCTAAGAGCATGAATCAACAATTAACAGAATATATCACTATAGGTGTAATTACTCCTCGTATCCCTTTTCGTATTCAGAATAGAGTATTACTGATAAACATAATAGTTAGATCTGAGCATTTTCCCCCTGAAACAAGATAAAATTTAGCCTAAACCACCAGTTTTTCCTTTTAATAGTTTATATAAAAGTTAGAGTAACACAAGCTAACTGCATATTATGTAAATGCGAGAAAGAACAATTAGAATTACCCTAATGTGGTTGTCATTATCTTATTATTGACAGCTATTTTGATAGTTGATTATTATGTTCTTACAATAATATTTCTTGATAGGATGGAAGATATGCCATCGTGACTGACAGATGGCAGAAATTCAGTGATGTGTTTGTGGATGAGCCAACATTAAAGCATCTTGCTGCCTATGCAGATGAATTTTTGGTTCATGGTGTTGATGTGGAGGGCAAAAGGTGCGGTTTATACCTTTTCTCTGTTTCATTGCTTTCTTGATAAAATTGTATTGTTAATGGCTACATGAGATACAATTGTTATGTAAGTTGTAGCAAGACTTCACATGTCTGTGTTTGCCAAAATTTACTATATCTAGTGTTCACCCTGAGTTTCACAACCAATTACTCTGTAAACATCCCATTTTTGTGCTTGCAGTTAGGTAGTTAAATTTAAAGCCACACTGTTGATCAAGTGAAGTTAACATGATCTTTCCCAATAGAAGCAGTTTTCTTTTTCACTTTTTCGTTTTGCTTTGTCTTGAGTGGAATGAATTCTAAAGTTCAAAAGCTTATTTATGTTCTTCAGTAATGTAACTATTCTTCTGTCTTGGATTGGTTGTTACTATTTATATTCAGTCCACTTGTGGTATTCAGTTACCGATGATCTTCCTGCTTTAGCAGTGAAATGCTTTCTTTTTGTACCGTTACCTTTTCTAATTTATGCTAGTGTGGGAATTGCAGGTTAGGAATTGATGAAGAACTTGTCGAACTATTGGGACGTTATTCACCTGTATGTGCAATTCTATTCTTGATTCATTAATTTTAATTCTTCCAGTTTTTCTGGTTTCTTAGTTCCATCCTTTATTTTTGTTCTGTATCTGCAATTGCAGTCTTTATTGTGAAATTTAGATTCTTGTTTTATCTAACTCTCATTTACAATGCTGTCAGCAAACCAAGCACTTAAATTGGCTGAATTGATTGCATTTTGTGGTTGAACATTTAGATATTTGAAAGCAAAGGAAAATGCTACACAGGCAGTGATTTAATAAAGTTATATAACAACATGACTATGGCATTCATAATTATAAAACTCAAGAAGCTGAATCAAGCAGCAGCTAGCCATTTTACCATCCTTGTTTCTTTTGAACGAAACAATTGTTGAACAAAAACACTGCAAGCCATTGAGATATAAAATTGGACGTGCTAATCTAATTTTTAGCAGATGGGCATTTGCTTGGGGTGTTCAGATACAGTTTTGGCAGGTCAATAGGTTGTGACAAATGGTCATGCATGCATATTTGAATGTCCCTAGTTCTATTGTTTATGAACTCATAGCAGTATCTTTGGCTCTGTAGATACCAGTAACTTATGCTGGGGGTGTGTCTACAATGGACGACCTAGAGAGGATAAAAAAAGCAGGAAAAAGTCGAGTTGATGTTACAGTTGGGAGTGCCCTTGATATATTTGGAGGAGATCTGCCCTACAAGGACGTCGTTTTATGGCACAAGGAGCAAAATATGGTTAGCCAACCATGAAATAATCAGAGGTATAATGCTTGATCTCTTGCATCACCTCGATTGCTTTGCACAGACCTCCAGGGTCTAGCCGTAATGCTAACACACTTGTCAAGTATTGTACTGCAAATAATTCGATGGGTCTTCTGTGGTATAAGTTGAAGCTGAGGGGTTTGATTTCGTTTGGATCTGGAACCAAGTTTACATTGAGTATGGACTAGTAGAGCTGTTTTCCAAGCGATTGCACTATATGTTTCTGGAGATTAAACAACATTAACATAATATGCACTTCTATTCTGAGTTCGCCCATCTGATGGTGAAACACAATGGGGCCTCCCATATACATCTGCATGACCACAAGTCCACGACTCACTGCTCATACTAAACCTATGGCGTATCAGGCTGATGGCGTGCAGTGGTTACAGTGCGTTTGATGTTTTTGGAAGTGGAGTGAGGACTCAGAGGACTAGTACCCCATTTGAAATGGTGGAGATTTTCCCAATTTCCTGTGGGTAATGTGGAATCACTATTTGGACCAGACAGGCCAAGGTGGTCTACTTGCGATGTTTGGTTGTAGAATCTAATAATCAAGGCCCCATCTGCAATCCTGAAAACCTTTCTTAGTTGATACCAGAATTGAATTGTTTAGGGCTCCTTTGGATTGGAAGATTTTCAAAGGAAAAAATGGAGGATTCAAATCCTTAGGATCTTTTCCTTTTGAGGTTGTTTGGTTTGTAGGATTTTAAGTTGCAAAATTCCTTTGGAATGCACTCCTACGACTCGATTCCATAGGATTTTGAACGTGAGCTTCAACCTCAT
The DNA here is from genome assembly GCA_003991445.1 of Oryza meyeriana var. granulata. Lineage (NCBI taxonomy): Eukaryota > Viridiplantae > Streptophyta > Magnoliopsida > Poales > Poaceae > Oryza > Oryza meyeriana. Next base: position 117,655 of record RYFJ01000638.1, on the reverse strand, counting down.
GGTTTTTGTTTCCTTTGAGAATCCCAATGCAATCTCTCCCTTTCTCTCTCTACTCTTACTCAATCTAAGTGATATATAATCTCAAAATTCCTGTATATTTCCTATGACTCATCCAAACCCATCCAAACACATGTTTTGAGCAATTCCTATGTTTTTGTTTCCTATGGGATTCAATATGATGTGATATCCTAAACCTACATTTTTTTTAGATTCCTGCGTTTCAAGGAGCCCTTAAAATGCATGTTGTTGGTCTTGGGGCTGCATTATCACATGGTTGTGATGATTGATGGTACTAGACAGTGCCAGGAAGGGAACAAAAGGGTAGGTAACTAGTAGAAAAGACACAGTTACTCGAGTCAGTGACCCGGCTGCAGGTGCAGGTATGCCACTGCCGCTCCACCCCAGTGGTCATTGTATTCTGTGCGCAACGCATGTATCTGCATGAGTTGCGAATTTATGTCGCCATTGGCGCTGAAACCGACTGTGGTGCAGAACTGCGGATTTCTTTCGCCCACAATGGCTGAAAAAGCTGCCAGATTTGCTTTGCCCATTGGCGTCGAAGGTTTTGTTATCAGATTTGTTCATCGTGGCTGAAGTTTGCCAGGAAATTTTTTGGCAATGCTGTTCTGATTTAGTCATGATTTGCTGCCGAAATTCTGTCAGTATTTGCGACCGATTTGGCTGCCAGGATTTCGGCGACGCAAGGCTAGGCTCCTAACAGCGAACGATAGGCTGTAGAACGCACGACACGACACGGCATGCAGTTCGTCTCCGATGCACGGGATGAATGCAAAAAAAAAAAAAGAAACTCTTATCAACTGATCCCGATCGTTGCGCAGCATCGGCATGGCGAGAGGCAATCGCCTGTGACAAATTTGGGATTATACCATCTTTAAAGTGGGTTTTGCTTAAATGCCACTCTATAAAAAGATTCGATAAAATGCCATCCTTATACTGGACGTCTAGACGAATACAATTCCGGACGAAAATACCCCTCGCTCATTTTTCCACAACTTCTTCCTCCCTCCACCTCATCACCGGCAATGCTACTCCTCCATATCTGCCGTGGCCAAATAACGGGCTCCCGTCGTCCACTCGAGCGACTCGCCCAGAGATCCCGACGCTGCGTCGCGCCGCCCACCAGCCCGACAAGGACGTCCGACATAGGGGCTCGAGGTGGGGTGCAGCTATGTGGAGCTCGACGGGGCCGTGATGGAGGAGCTCGAGGAGGCCGGAGGAGAGCTGGAGGTGGTCGCGACGACGCATGAGCTAGAGGAGGCCGACGGTGCAAGAGGCGGAGGAAGCCGGCGACGCGGGAGCTGGACTAGGCGATGGCACGGGGACGATGTATGATGACGAGAGCTGCTCATTCTCCTCTGATTGGCCAAGAGATCTTCCACTCAAGAGCTCAACGAGGCCGGCGACTGCTCGGCTCGAAGAGGCCGCCACCGTCAGCTCCTCGTCCCTGTCGTCGCGCCGCCCCTGCTGGTCCTCACGTTCACGCTCGCCGCTGTCTCCATTTCGGCCGGAGGTGGTAGAGGAAGAGAGGCTGGGGACGCCTATGGTTATTTTCGTTTCAGATGCCCAGTAAGAATGATACCTTATCAGATTTATTTTGTAGAGCGGCATTTGGGCGAATCCCACCGTTACGATGCCATAATCCCAGATTTCATCGGTCTATGGTGCCAGCCATGTGGGACTGCGCCATGGCGGACGCGCGCGCGAGTGGCCAAACTGGGTAAAAGCAGCACTACTGTAAGTGCAATAAACAACAACCGGATCCTGAGGCCTGGGGGCAGACGCCGCCGCCGGTGCATTGGTGCAACGTGCGAGATGCCTGCTCTCTCGCCCACTAATCCACCATTCTCGCCCACTAATCTACCACTCACCGTTGTTCACGGTGTCTCCCTGCCACCTATGCCCCCCGATTTGCCACCACACTAACCACATTGACGTAGTGATTTTTTGGGGTCAGCACCCTTCCAGTTTGTTGGTTTTTCGCTCCGTGCTGATGTTTCCACTCCCACGGATCAGTGGTAGCAGCAATTTTGGGAAGGAAAAAAGAATGCAGTATTTCTGCTTTCTAGCAGGAGAGTTGTGAAACATTATATGATTAATCTAAAATTTATAGAATTTCAGCGTTTCTGATGAAGGTTTTGGCTTTCTTTCTCCTCCTCTGAGGAAAAAAAGGAGCGCAGCTACGTTCTGTTCGGAAGCAGCAAAGTACAAAATGGCAATCTTTCCGTGCAATGCAGTGAGCTGAATGCTTCGCACAAGATTGAATTTTGGAACAAGTTCTAGGCTCTAGCTTCACTTCTCTTCGCTTCCAATTTCAGAAATCAATTCCATGATACCCCTCCAAAATCACTGTAATTGTGAGTTAGCTCTCCATACCGTCACGCTCTTCAACTTCTCATAAAAGACAAAAAAACATAAGTCCCAATGTCTACAAATAATACACACATTGATTAGAATTAGTGAAGTCACAATTTATTATTGATCTCCGTCTCTTTTGACGTATGTTAGAAGATACACTTTCGTATACTCAGAAAAAACACAAGGGCTAAAAAGCAAAAGGTAAAAAAAGTTTGGCTCTCCATTAATCATTAATGGTCTTCCCCTTCCAACCCAAAACTCAAATCAAATCTCCACTGCTCCAGAGCTTCAAGCATCAGCAACCTCCTCCTCTTCCCTTGGAGTAGCAGGAGAGCAGAGCAGAGTGGAGTAGCTAGGGAGCTGAGCAAGGAAGCCCCAGCCACCATGCGTCGACCTCTGCCTGCGGCCGTGGTGCTCCTTGTCGCTGCCGCCGCCCTCTGCCTCGGCGGCAGTGGTGGCGGCCGCGCGGCGGAGGCGTCGTCGGAGTTCAACTACCCGGCGGTGTTCAACTTCGGCGACTCCAACTCCGACACCGGAGGACGCGTAGCCGCCGGGTTCGAGTCCATTGCGCCTCCCTACGGCTCCACCTTCTTCGGCGCCCCCTCCGGCCGGTTCTGCGACGGCCGCCTCATCATCGACTTTCTCAGTAAGCGCACCTCTCTCACACCATCTCCATGAATTCTTCAAGTGGCAGTGTCTCGTGTACATTGCTTGTTGCAATCTGAATCGCACCATGGTAATCGGGTTACGGGCGTGCTGAATTGCACGAGAAGAACCGTTCTTTTGTTGATTCTTGAAGTTGCTCGTGTTCTTGGTACCCAGTTGAGTGTTGCGAGAAAAGAAGAATCGGCGTACTGGCGACACTGTTCGTCGTCGATTCTTGATGGCAGTGTGGCCATTTGGTCCGCGCGGTGGTTGGGGAAAAGGGCGAATTAGTTAGGACGGTCCTTTGCAGAACAGACCAGATCACCAGAACGGCCGTGGTGGTGGTTAGAAGATTTAGGATGGGGATTGGGACATCATTGCAGAATGCGGATGGTCACTAATAGCGGTGTACACTGTTCTAACACTACTGGAGGAATTGTGCTGGATGTGGGTGGTCCAATTCGTGCAATTTGTATCCCTGTTCCTTGCAGCACTTCGGTGGGATTTTCGGTTAGATCTGGAGGAGAGTAAGTGCTGTCTCTTGATCCGGTTCCGTTGTATTTGGGGAAATTGTGTCACTGTTGTTTATGCTTGACTTTGGGTGAGCTTTGCTCTGTCACCATCCAGCTGCCTACTTGCCTAGTGCCTAATTTCCTGGATGTAATAAGAGTGACCTACCAGCTACCACGTGTAATGTGTTTCCACTTAAGTAGTTTGACTAGGCTAATTCTTTGCAGTTGATTATTGGAGTTGTTGCGATGGTGTCAAGACCATGGGAGTTGGAGGCGAGGCATAGCTATGAAGGAAATTCAAATGGCTAGCACAATTTTAGTTGTAGAAAACATCATTCGAATTAATGTTGTACTTAAACCAAGTTTATGCTATTGATCACTGCTCCTTCCTTTCTTTGTTATTTCACATTATTAACTTTCACAGTTTTTGAGATGTGACCTTGACAATTAGTTTGTACAATCTACAATTTTGTTCAATGTATAAAACTACAGTATTGTGAAAGTATTCTTAATAATAGATCTAGCGATATATATTTCATATGATCACTCTAAACCTGGAACTTTATATTCCAAACAGAGGTGCTTGAGGGGGCTAATGCATTACATTTTGGTAGGAACAGCAATTGCATTGACAGTATGCCTGTAAAATGCTACTATGACTATTGACTATAGGAAGTTCTTTTTTCACACTTTGCACATAAGAAACTTACGTGGCGCACTATCTGACATATGGTTTTAAACTCCCTCCTGCAGTGGATGCGATGGATATGCCGTTCCTCAATGCATATTTGGATTCTGTTGGTGCACCTAACTTACGTGCAGGTGTAAATTTTGCTCAAGCTGGATGTTCAATTACTCCAGCAACTGCAACATCTGTCAGCCCATTTTCCTTTGGTCTTCAGATTAAACAATTCTTTGCATTCAAGGACAAAGTTACTAAGCTTCTATCTAAAGGTATGGCAGGTTTTCCCATATGTCACACTTTTGGATGTTGTAGATCACAAATAAAAATGGAAAATCTCTTCTGCAGTATGTACCCATAACAGTCATGCAGACCTAATGAATTTTGACTGGAGGTGGCTAGCCAGTTGTTGGTAAAGCTTAATAGGGGAAAATAAAGCACTGCACCTAGCAAACACTCCAAGACAATTGACACCATCAAATTTAAAATAAATTAAAGAGCACATAAGGTTGAGTGAGGTGCAATGAGTGAAAATTAGTTTCTATTATTTATCATTGTTCATGAGCAACGGCAACAAGTTTGGAATCCTTGCAGTGACTAGATTTTAACGCTTAGCATTGTAATTATAACTTAAAGGTCTGAGAATATGCTATTAGTCTGTCTGAGTGGTCTGACAAACTTTTCATAGTTCCATTATTTTTTTTAATCAACATATATCAATAGAATATTTACGAATGATATTCTCCTCTACGTTAACCCAACCACCTGGTGTCTTTGATTTTCAATGTTCGCTTATGTAACTTTATAAGTGATGGAACTTTATTTATTTATTTTGCAGGAGATAGGTACAGGAGATATATTCCTCAGGTGGATTACTTTTCGCAGGGACTTTACATGTTTGATATAGGTCAAAATGACCTTGCTGGTGAATTCTACTGGAAAACAGAGGACCAAGTTGCTGCATCCATTCCGACTATTTTGTTGGAATTTGAAACTGGGCTGAAGGTTTGTAAAATATACACAATATTTTCATTCTTAAGCTTTTGCAGTACATGGACCCTTTTTTTCTTCAGTGGCTTTCAGTCATTCTATTATTTTTAGAGGTGAAATGTGATATGGGCTGATGCAGTTCCCAGAATGGTTTCAAATAATGTGTTTACCATTTTGCCGTAGTGTTCCAACTATGTACTGTTTGATTGAGAAAGGACCTACTCTAAACGTGTTCCTTTTTTTTCAGAAATTATATGAGCAAGGTGCCAGGAAATTCTGGATTCACAATACAGGCCCTCTTGGCTGCTTACCTCAAAACGTAGCTTTTTTTGGCAAAGACCCATCCCAGCTGGACGGACTTCGTTGTGTAGCTAAGCACAATCGTGTTGCAAAGCTTTTCAACTTACAGCTGCATGCGCTTTGCACAAAGTTAAGAGGTGAATTTGCTGGGGCCAGTATCACTTATGTTGACGTCTACACCATCAAGTACAGCCTGATCGCTAATTATCGCGTATGGTATGCAACTAGACTTTCTAGTTTCCTATTTTTTTTGGTTATCATGAAATCAAATACATAACAAACCATTTGATTGTCAGTATTTTATAATACTGGGAAAATTTTTTAAGAACATTAATCATGCTTCAACTAGAAGATTTATGATGAATTGCCACCATCATTCCTGAACTAGGGTGTCTAATTATAAACCCCACTTGAGGGAAATAAAGTGCTTTACTTTTTCCTTTTTGCTCTTTGCTCATTACCCTAATCTGCTACACTTTTTTTTAGATAATGGAAGAGTACAAGACACTACACCGCTACTCATAAACAGCATTTCCTTTCTTTGGCCTTTTTGTACTATGGATTTTGACACATGCTGGATCAGTGATTACTGTTTTAGCTAGCTCATCAGAATATTGAGCGGTAGGCTTTCAAAACAATAATTCAAGCAACAACCTTAATTTCTGCGTTTGCATTGCTACAGGGTTCGAGAATCCCATCCAAGCATGCTGTGGATATGGAGGGCCACCCTTGAACTACGACAGTAGAGTACCTTGTGGGCAGACAGCATCTCTGGATGGCAATCTTGTAACGGCAAAAGGGTGCAAGGACAGTACAGAATTTGTCAATTGGGATGGAATACATTATACAGAAGCTGCAAATTTCCACATCGCATCGCAGATTCTTACAGGGAGATACGCTGACCCTCCATTTGTTGACAAGATGCCATTTCTCATAAAACCGAAGTTCTAATCAGCGAATATTTATTTTTGCTCTAATGAACCACTGAGATGCTGTATTGATCAAAAACCGTTGTATTTATTACTTGTCAATAGATAATAATCACATATAGCTTATTTCAGTTGTCCTTAGCTTGTTATACCCAATGTGTTCTATACTTCTACTACAAAACCTGAGCATGGTTAATTGAAGCAGGTTTTGTTGCATGCTGTAGCATGAAATTTTGCTGGAGAGTTTTCACATTTTGCAAAAACTGTTGCAGTGTTGCTGGAAGGATGAAACAAAGAACAAAAATGGTTATAGAGGAAGACGAATTGGGGTAAGGAAGTGCTGATTTGCACCTAATTGCTCAGTTATGCTACTACAATAAAAATTAACCGGCACGGCTGTGCACTTGTGTTCATCACAATTCTCTGTTTCGCCTCTAAAATTCCGACAGAAAACCGGGAGATTTAGCCATCTCTTGTGCAATTTTACTGTACAGAGCAGCATGCTGCTGCTCACTTTTTTTTGAAAGAAAAGGCAGCAGCTACTGCTGCTCACTTCTTGGAGATGTAGGCGTAGTACTGCGCCATGGGCACGACGAAGGCGATGACGAGCAGGCCGCCGACGACGAGCGTGAACTGGCCGCGCTTCTCTTCTGTCTCCTCCTTCGTCTTAAAGTTGGACTCCCTCTTGTTCTCTTTGAACGACGGCCCGCCTGGGTCCGGCAGCCCGTCGATCGCCGCCACCAGCCGCTTCGCCGTCGTGTAGATCGCCTCGTTGTACTTCTCGTCCGTCGCCAGCACTGCACGCAAGCTCGCATGTGTTAGTTTTGTCCTGTGTGTGCTCTGTGCTCCGTCGTCGTCGTCGGCGTGAATGGCACTGCTCGCCGTCAGCCGGCGAGGCTAACCTGGGAGATTCTCGGAGACGGTGGAGTCGAGGATCTCGTCGCCGACGGCCTTCACGAAGGCCGGGCCGCCGGTGATGGCGCCCTCCTTCTGGCTGGTGACGAGCACCACGATGCCCTTGTTGTTGCCCTCCTCCACCGTCGGGTACCACTTCTCCAGCACTTGGTCCGCGTACTCGAACGCGTCAGCTTTGCTCTGCAAGGTGGCCGGCGGCGAGGTGGTCAGCGATGCGCGGTACGTGGCGGCAGTGGTGACGCGGCGTGATGCGTGGACAGACATACCGTGAGCTTGCGGACGGTGATGAAGTTGATCTTGATGTTCTTGCGGGACTCGAGGTCGCGGATAAGCCGCTTCACGTCGGACTTGGTGACACGGCTGAGCACGCCGGCATCGTCCACCACGTACGAGTCCTCGGGTGGCCCGCCGTTCAGCACGTCGAACTCCGACGCCACGGCCGGCGCCGGCGCCGGCGCGAGGCTGATGGCCAGCGACAGCGCTGACGCTGCCAGACCATGCTGCAAGAACGACGCCCAGCTCCCGATGCCGCCGCGGCTGCCGTCTCCACGCCAGGCGGCGACCGCCGGCGGCTGCTGCTGCCTCCTGAGCGCGCAGGAGACGACGGACCTGGGAGACGACGACGACGCTGCGGGAGTCGCCGGCTTCTTCTTGGAGCCGCGAAGAGGGGTGAGCAATGTGGAGGGGGAGAGGAGGGTCTCCATGGCTGCCGGCCGCTGCTGCTCCGGGGAGAAGCAAGCAAGGGGAGCTGAGTTTGTGATCAGTAGAGTTTGTGCTGTTTCTGTTTGAGTTTTGGGATTTTGGTTGCAATGGCGTAGCTTGGATTGTGATTGGGTGGATGGGATTCTGGAGCCGGATAAGGTGCCATGCCAGCGTGGACAGCCATGTCTGGTCGCCATACTACAAGGGCACAAGGTTTCAGCCTCCAAGCCGGTTACTCTGCTCCCTTTCCCTCCTCTCTAACGAGACCGAGAGATTGATCAAGTCACACACACTATCATGACCCAAGGCCATAACGAGATAGACACCGTCTGGAGGATAGTCTGGTGGCGACGCCTACTAGAAAAGAGACGTACATTTAGGTTGGGGAGAAAGAATATTTGGAGAGGGATTAGAGGGATTAGATTAATTCTGATTTATTACTTAATTAATAGAGATATAATCCCATCCTTATAAAGATGATCTAACTTAACCCTAAGTAAAAACAACCTAAACTTATCCCTGACTCCGACCGACACTACAGTAACCAGATGCTACAGTACCTCAAGGTACTATTCACCTGACTAATTACCGGATATTGGGCAGCCCTTAGGCCTCTACACCTCTCCTTTTAAGCAGCTCGTCCTTGAGATAGAGCACAGACTTTAAATTCAATCAACTAACTAAATAAAACCGGATAAACTTAAGCCTTTTACATATCACCTTGCTACTTTATTACAAACTGAATCGATAAATAATTTTAACATTACGATGGATCGCCACACTATTTCATATAGTGCCTTCCGTCCTTGAGAACCACGCCGCCTCCTCGTCTCGCACCATTCCCACCATCCTTGGAAACGGCATGACAACGGCCTTTGTCGGGAACTGCACTCATCTCCTTCGGAAGTTGTTGGACTGCCGAATCGTCTCCTCACTTTCGTTGGAAACGGCCATGGCACCGCCGTTGCTAAGGCCAGCAGTGAGGACGAGGTCCACTTGGTTGTGACCCCTGTTGGCGCAGATTAACCCGCCATCGTGCTCTGGAGGATATCATCGTAGGGAAAGCAGGCACTACTGCCATCGGCCACGAGTCATGGCTCTGCTCCTAGTGCACCGTTTGAAGATGTGCTGACACTAATGCAGGGACGATGGTTCACACCGCTTGATGATGGCCTTTGTAGGTGACGGCTGAATTGGAGTGGCTACCTACTGCTCCTTCAAGACAATGGCCCCCAGCGAAGAGAGTTGGGGCGATGTTGCCACAACCAGCGGTGTCTTCGTCGTAGCTCACCACTATCTTCTGTTGCACCGCTGCCTCCTGCTCCACCATGAGGTCGCAGCGGACGGCAGGTCTGCCACCACCTCCTGCTATGTACACTTCTTCTCATTCCTTCGCTGCACACTTTGTCCGATAACTTCATCACGTCAGCTTTTAATTCGGCCACAATCCGAGAGAGAGATGTCGTTGGTGCTGGGATGTTGCTGAATGAATGCACCCATTGGATGTCCAACCAACAACCATCAGAGATGGTACGGCCATGGCGTTTTTTCAGGGCATACTCAGTAGCCGCTCGAGATTGAAACGGAATGGAGGCCTCTACATGTGTTCCCATCTGGAGCACATGGCTATTCTTTTCTACTCCATAGCTACTAAACACCTGGTGGAGGCGTTTTTTCAGGGCATACTCAGTAGCCGCTCGAGATTGAAACGGAATGGAGGCCTCCACATGTGTTCCCATCTGGAGCACATGGCTATTCTTTTCTACTCCATAGCTACTAAACACCTGGTGGAGAACCTCCTCAGTCACCGGATAACGAAGATGGCTCACTGTGAAATGGAGAACTTGCTTCAGCAGCCGAAAGCCATAATGAGTGGCTCTGATACCAAGTTTTCATAGCCCAAGATCATGTGGGATAAACACCATCGGAAGGATAGCCGAGCGACGGCGACGGCGGCTGCTAGGGAAGGGATGTAGATTTAGGTTAGGGAGAAGAACATTTGGAGAGGAATTTGATTAATTCTGATTCATTGCTTAACTGATAGAGATACAATTCCATCCTTATATAGGTGGTATAACTTAACCTTTAACTAAAGACTCAACCTAATCTTATCTCTAACTCCAATCGACACTACAGCATCCAGCCTGCTACAGTACCCCTCGATAGGTATATCGCCTACTACTAACTATGTGGGTACATATGCTAGGTTTAGGACTTGAACTTGGGAGGGCAGGTTCCACGATGGAAGACCTAACCAGCTAAGTTACATTCAGATCACCGAGCAAATAAATTTTTGTTTTTATTACACGAAAGATACGCATGCGTAGATACACCACCACACAGACATATCCCCCGTGCGCCACCACGAATTCTTGTAAACATTCTTATTTTTCAAAGGAGCCCTTAAGCGTAATGTGCTGGTCTGGACCAATCAACTTCGGCTATCACGCTTAATTTCCTTTTGATTTAGCAGCGGCATTGTGGATGCACTTGAGTGTAAATGTGTTGAATTTTTTCCCTTCTAGATCAAATTTAGACTTGAAATTTGTGAGATGGTAAGTGCTTATTGTATTAGGTTGTCAGTCTTCTTTTAAAAAAATTACCACTACTTTATTGACAATTTTTTTAAAAAAAATACTACTATTTTATTGACAATTAGGAAGTAAGAAGTGCACAAGAGCACATAACTTAGGTATGAAAATCCTCCTTCGAATCCACCACGTGCATGCCAGTATAGATTCAAGATGCTTTGCATTGCTGTGGAAAATGGCAGGAAACAGCCATACAGATGTGTATCAGTGTATGCCTTCCTAAGGCCAAGCATTGGTTCAATACCCAAATGCATTACCGAATACAATTCCACTGATACAATTTTGATGGACTATAACATCTGGCATATCAGTAAATGCAACTGTATAAGAAGGTAAACACCCGTGTATTGACTCAGATTGAGATACGCCATGTTGGTGTTGCATTAAATCAGCTGCTTTTATATCTACAGAGTATATGAACACTATGCTGGGTACATCATTCTTAAAAGGTTTTAATGCATATTGTAATATTGTACATCATAGTAGCTCTTGTCCCTCTAAAATATTAACTAAACCTACAGTCCATGGAGCCCAACTCATGGCCTCCCTGAGGGAAGCACTCACTATTTAGGACCACTAGTTTTCGAAGGTCCAGCACGCTCCACCATAGCATCATATAGCTGTCGGCCGTTCTGTGTTGCAACACCAAATCAACTCCATATGATAGAAAACAAAGTTGTTTTAACTTAGTAAAATTTAGTGGGACTTACAAAATCACAGGGAAGAAATGAATTTGCCCCTTCGGGTTTTGTTTGGTCTTTTGAAATAAACAAGATTGGAATTGTGGCACCACCACAATTCCCAATTCACAAATGTTGAGTACTGTGGGTGTGCTTCAGTTATAGACTTACAACTGTTATCATGATCAAAGCGATTTATCGAGCAAAGGACAGTAGATATTCGGCACATAATAGATGTGTGTTTAGTTTTATGCACATAGAACAAGGAGCTAATGCTTAGTTTTTTGACAATTTTTCCTTATTAAATCATGTCGACCAACTTGCCAAAAGGATCTGTTCTGGACCACATATGGTGTACAAGATTAATGCTACTTACTTCCAAGATTCTTTGCCCGACAAATCATTTTCACCTGACTCCTCCAACTGATCACCCACTTTCACTTCCTGCAATAACACAAATGTAGAAAATTATTTTTTTTGCAAGGACAATCATATGATATTATAGATATGAAGCCCACAAATACATCTTAATCCACACAAGTCATGATGTGAAAAGAATAACATCATTCATGGTGATGAACATCATAACAATGTTTATTTTTTAAAAAGGTAAATCATAAGTTATAAAGATTACCGATCTTTGCAGTAATGCATTTGCTTAGCAGCATATCTAATTTGTCCTTATCTTTTTACTCGAGAAAGATAGAGAGCCGAACCAAGGCCTCATCAAGCTCAAAGACAAATCGTACTCTAGTGTCTGCAAACATTGAGATAAGTGTTAGCATGAATGGAGCAAACCGTTGCTAAAATGGCCAATAAATATCAAAGTACAAAAAAGGCAAAAAAGAACCAGTGCTCTTGAAAAAAGAGATAAAGAATAAACCATGGTAGCTAGTTGATGATGAAAGAGCTAATGAAGCAACGTTGTTTTAATTTTGAATGAGTAGCATAGCTCTTGCAACACTGTACTGATACAGTATGGTCCATGAAATTTGATTTCAGATTATTCAGTTACAGTCTTACAGATTATATCGTATGGAAAAAGATAGAATTATCCATATGTTCATGAATAACTTAAGCAAATGTTGTAAAAGCAGAGCATAATCAGGTTCGCACTGACCTGGAACAAAAGAAGACACCCCAGTAGGCCTACAGGTGCAGCAGCAAGAAGATTGTCTGCATATGCAAATGCACCAGCTATCCCTGTATTTGAACAATACTAGTTATTAGTTGAATTGGGGAATACCATGCTAAATTTAATAACCATTCTTTAGACTTCACATAAAAGTACAAATCCAACAATATTCTACTTACTAATTACAGAGCTCACCAAGTATAACAATTGGCAATCGATAGTCAGGGTCAAGGAGGGAGATAGTTTCTCTGGTTTGACTTTCTTCCAAGCTGGAAAGCGGACACGAGTTACCAGATACAGAAATGTGAAAACTTATCTTGCATACATAAAAATCTGCAGAATGCAAAGAAACTCAAATTCCATTTCACTAGTAGATTAAATTCTTGGGTGTTGGGCAAGCCTGGATTTTTAATGTGCAATTGTGCATGAAATGTTTATACAACTATGCTGGTTCGTTATATCACTCCCTTGGATGATTTAATTGGTGCTCAGACTATTAGTTATGATTAACAGAACATGGTGCATCAATGCCATTATTTCGTGAATAAATTTTAAGCTCATTTATTATCATGAATAAAAGGCACTCTAAAAGTGAACCCATCACCAGAGGTACTAAAAAAAGAAGGGTAAAACTAACTAAAAGTCTAACCACGTTTTACTATTGTTGCACGCGCAATTGCCTCCTGCATGTACCCTAAAGAGTTCCATGATGGACTAGCTATAGCTGCTCGACATGAATCACACTCGAACTGCATGAAGTGGAAAAGAAACAAATCATCTCATATGTACACCATTATGATAATGGGAATGTAGTATATCATAGTAAACAACAGCAACTTTTTTATTCAGGACTGATCACAAAAACAGCAAATACATGAGACATGACCCTAGTTGCAACAAAAGCTGTGACTTTCTCCAGTCTCCATGACAATTGCAATCAACCAGTCACCACCAGAAACTATTCCAATGAAGGACAGTTCCCCTATCTTGCTTTTACATATAGCAGAGAATATGGCTTAGCGCAACTGAAGCCTATTAGTGCTAAGCTTGTCATCTGAAGATCTTGTGCAGTTTTCACAATGAAAGGTCCTTGAATTCCTCTGCCCAAACAAACATGGGCACAAAACGAGTCCAGTAGCACCATCTAACAAGCTACCACTCGAGAGAAAGAGTGTGGTAACTAAGTAGTCACTACCCAGCAGCAAGGGTTATCTACTATAGATGACAGGAGCACACGGTAGTGCAAGAAGGAGGAGCTGTTCTTGGATTGGGAGATGGTTACCTTTGGGAGGAGCTGCCAGGAAGAGGGGGAAAGATAGTGAGAGAGTGGACATCATGGCTCCCACAGCTTATGTTCCTGTTTCTTCTTCGAGCTTTTGTTTTTTTCCCTTCTGAATCTTCTGTGAAATAGACAGGCACTCAAGCTCGTTACTTGATCGGCCTCACTTCTTTTCTTGGGATTTTTTATGGACCTCGTAAGCAAGAACTCCAAGTTCGGCCACAAGAATTGTGCAGTTGCTGAGGTTTCTCACTGCCAATTTGTTGTATATTGTTCTTCACGAATATGGTTTACCTACATACAAATCCGGGGTACAGATTGGCCAGATTCCAAATTGTCACAAATAGGCTACTGGATAGCATATGCATATATGCATAAAGTAAAAAAAGATGTAACTTAACACATGGATCACACTTCACACAATGTGCTCGACAACCATTTATCACAGTTAAAGGCATAAAAAAGGATGCTACTATGGGTGATGGATTGGATCCATTAGACACTCCACATGCTACGTTTGCAAAGGCCTGTCTTTTTTTAGGGAAATTTGCGAAGGACTGTTGCAACAAGAAAAACAACTACCAAAAAACAAAGAGTTTCAATCGCAATGAAGACAAAAATAATAATAATAATAATTTCTTGACAGAAATGAACCAACAACTTTTTGTTTGGTCAGCTGATGACCAGAAAGAAATATGAGATAGCTAATACAATACATTTACGGCAAATACAACACTACACAAACAAAAGTTAAATCAATCCACGCACGAGAAAATAACAAAACAAACCAGACTTAAGAAGGTGCAAAAGCATTCGACTTGGATTTGTTATTACTCTTCCATCTAAAAATCAAATTTGACTTGCATGTTTGCGGAGCCATATGGGATACAATAATCTATGCCACTAAGGGTGCGTTTGATACTGCACCTTCAGCTGGGCTACTTCCTCAGCTCGGCTACTTCCTCGTCCTCGTCCTCCGTGAGCACACTTCCCGAACTGCTAAATAGTACGTTTTTTACAAATATTTCCTATCTAAAAGTTTCTTAAAAATCATATTAATCCATTTTTCAAGTTTAAAATAATTAATACTCAATTAATCATGTGCTAATGACCTGCCTCATTTTGTGTGCCACCGAAAATCTCAGCCGTTCCGCCCAAACGAAGGCAGCCTAATTTTTTTAGAACTTCTATAATCACTTCGATCACACATAAGGTTTCAGATACCACTTTCATCATGCAACTTTTATTTGCTAGCTTCAAAACCAAGTAAAAAAGTTTCAAAAGTCACAGACTTGTATGATAATACACATTTGCAGAAAAAGAAAGAAAGAAAAATAGAGACATTTTCCTCGATGCAACACAGACATCTTGACTGCAACAAAACAAACCTTTTTTTGGCCCACAAATAACCCGGGAAGCAAAATAATGCAAGATAATTTGCAACAAAACAATATAGCTATTACTGAGGGAAACTGCTACAATCATATGGAGAAAACATTTGCAACGGGACTAGGTGCCTCAACAGCAGCGAAGCTTGCGAATGCACTGACCTGATAAGGCCGGAGCCGCCTCGTCGGCGGCGAAGACGGAGACCCCGCAGCCTGTGCCCCTCAGCCGGGCTCGCTGAAAGGCTGGAGCACAGGATTTGGGAGATTTAGGTGAGAGAGAGAGGAAGGATGAGTGGATAACAGGTGAATGGATCAGGCAACCGGAAGCCTCTTGAGTCTTGGGCTGCACCGCTGCAGAAGGTTTACTCCATTAATCCATTTGTAACTTGTAAGCGGCGTTCGATGTAAGCGGCGGTATCGGACGGCCGAGAAGGACTCGCTTGGCACGTTCGGCTGTTCCTGACGCTCGATTTCCATCGTGCCGTGCTTATCCACCAGAATTGATTCACCGTGTCGTGTGTTCCTTCCTCTCACCGCGGCTAGCTCGCCCTTCCGGCTTCCGCTGTACTCCGTTCGGCAAGTCGGCAGTGGCGCCGCGCCGCCCATGGCCCCCGCCGTCCTCCTCCGCCTCGCCTCTTCGCCACCTCCTCCCCAGAAGCCGCCGCGACGCCCGAGCCCCGGTCCAGCATGCGGCGCCTCGCGGCGGGACTTCGCCGTACACACCGCCATCGCCTCCGCCGCGGCCGGGGTCGCCCTGCGCCCGGCCATTGCCGCCGTCGAGGAGGCTCCAGCGACCGCGCCACCGGCGGAGCCTCGCCGTAAGAAGGGCTCCTCCCCGGTGCTGGGAGGCATCGCGAACACGAGGTCGTGGTCGCAGTACTACGGCAGCGGCTTCTCCATCCGCGTGCCGCCTTCCTTCGACGACGTCTTGGAGCCCGAGGTCTCTTCCCCTTCCCCGCCCGTTTTCTTTAGGCATTGACGCATTGATAGGGCGAACTCAACATTTGGTTTTCATGTTGGATTTTATCGAAAAATCAGGACTTCAACGTCGGGATGACCTACTACGGCGACAAGGCGAAGCCCAGGACGTACGCGGCTCGCTTTGCATCTCCAGACAGGTAGGTAAGTAAGGTCCTGTTCAACTCGCCGAGCTCTCTAGCATTTTGAGATCTGCATAAAAATTATACCTTTATAATACCCGTGCTAATTTGAATTTCGTGTGTGAATGTGAAGTAGCTCTAGGAAGAAATTGGTTAGAATTTGTATCACTATACGCATTCGACGAGCTAAGCAAAGGATTGCCCTGTTATTTTCTGTAATGCAGGTCAGAACTTGTAAGCGTGGTAATTAAGCCATCGAATCAGCTCAAAATCACATTCCTAGAGGTTTGCACAGCAACTTATTATTTTATTTTACTAGTATAGTCTCACTGTTTTGTTTTCCCTCCTGAATTTTTCTATAAGTGCAGCATTTATCTTCTGTAATAGTAAAATAATGGTAGAGCACAGGTTTGTAAAAAAAATGTTATGTTGGTTGTGACGCAAGATGATGTGATGATATGTATAATCCTGATGCCCTCAACTCTGTGGAATGACCAACCGCCCATTTCGCAATTACTTGGCCATGTTTGTCCTGTATAATGATTAAAGTGGCTTAGCTTTACACAATAGGTACTATAAATTGATTTACAATATTGTGCAATTGTCTCACTGTGTACCATACTGGCAAAGTAATAAACTATGTTATGCACAGTATGGCAAATGATGCTTTATGTGATGATAATTTACCATCCTTTGATAAACAGTAATAAAAATTATTTAGAAATAAATATACTATTGATAGCACATGTTAAGTCCCAATTAATCATCTTTATAATGAACAATAGTAGCATTGATTCACAAAGAGGTGCCAAAGATTACTTTTTTGGCTCCAAATGACTAGTAGAAACCAGTACTGCACTAGTAAATGCAGCAGTGTTGTTCATAATGTTGCTTTATATCAACAACTCTCTTTGTAATCAAGGCTCAAATACATGTTTTTATTTTATATTGCACACAGTCAGTTAAAAAAATTATGTTCTAACACAAACATCGGTTTGCAGGCCAAAGATATAACGGACCTGGGCACTTTAAAGGAGGCATCAAAGATATTTGTACCAGGTGATTACTGTTATCTTATACTTCAGATGATGTGCTTTGTTTTTAAAATAAGTCTAAGATGAATTGGGACATAATATTCACAGCTTTCACTTATCAGAGGAAATTGCTAACTCTTGATCTAGCTTCTTGTGTGGACGCTGCTGTAAATATAATGCTTCACCTGAATAACCTAACATCATGTTTTCAAATTGAAGGGGCATCTTATCTTAACAATGTTCTTCTGATCTAAAGTTTCGGTTAATTTTGCATCATTTTTTAAATTTAAATGTCTAGCAAGGAAGTGCGCTATTAACTGCTTTTATGATGAATTGCACAATGTGGTCACATGCTTATATTGTATTTTGAGCTGTTTGTTTAACATTGTCAAACTTTATCTTTTGTCTAATGTTTTTTGTCTTCCTAAAACTTTGTATGATCAAAATTGTTTTGATGCTTGGTTACAATATTCATCGAAATATTAACTTGTATCCATTATTTGTTTCCAGCACTTAAAAAAAATATATGAGAAAAGATGAAAGTGAAAATATTCTGTTAGCAATAGCATGTAGTGCTAGCATATTGTACTCATTTGGAAATATCTGGTTTAGCTCTTCCAATTTATTTGTAAATTCTTTTGTCTCATTTCATAGGTGGCGCGAAATTATACTCAGCTCGAACAATTAAAGTTAAGGATGAAGATGTTATAAGGTACTATATGACCTTTTTATTAACTTTCGAGACAAAAAATCCAAAAAAAAAAACCAGACAGAATTGTTCTTGTGTTTACATTTTTGTCATGAGAGATTGGTTCTGCAGGACATATTACTTCTATGAGTTTGGTGTGGACAAAGAACATGTTGCTGTAATGGCTACTGTGAATAGTGGAAAGGTATTCACTCATTTCCTTTGTGTTCATAAAGAAAAGATATTTCTTGCTTTATGGTGGACAATTTTGATCTCGGAAAATGTTTTCTTTTCTTCATGTTTGTTTTGTTGTTGTTGTCTTGACTCTTATTGTAGTCATCTATGTTCTGAATTAAGTAGTCAAAACCTCCATTCATCCCTACATTTCATGCACCAACAAGCATAAAAGCAATCATTGAACTGTTGGCTATAGATTTTTGGATAATAAAAGAGTAAAGTTACACCTCCAGCCATGCATACAACTGTAGATAATATTTAATTCTACTAAGTAATGAACTGCTCACTGTAGATAATTCTATTAAGTAATTGGTGAGATGGTTGGCCACCTTTGTGTATGTTTGGAAGTAAAGGTGATGGTGAGATGCTCTGTGCTAGATAGCCAAGGAATAGTATCCAAGGTGTGCCCTTAGGATAATATAAGATTTGTCTATGTTGTTTTGGGGGAAATATTGCCTTCCCTTTTTCGGGAATCAACAAACAACCTACCCTGGTTTCATTCCATTCTTTAAAAGGTTTACTTGATTGTGCCGGAGGCATCCTAAAGCAAAATAATAATTGCATTGTCAGTATGAGAAATTATTGCTTTGTAAGAACAGCAATGGCTGAAAGCTTGTAATCTGTAGCTTTATCTTATTGATCTAATCTAATGACCTTATCAATTCATTTTGTTTTTAATTGCTGGACTTTTGCCTCTCCTATTTCCGTCACAGTATTTAATTTGTATTGCCTTGTGTGATGTGTCGACAGACATATATTGCCGGTGCCACTGCTCCAGAGACAAAGTGGGATGATGATGGCGTGAAGTTGCGATCAGCTGCTGTATCTCTGTCTGTTTCATGATGCCGTAAAGCAGAATACCAAAGCATTTATTCAGAATTTCAGGCCGCAGCTGCATAGATGAATCAGTCATCTTATTTTCTGGTCGTGCATATAAGGTAAATATTTCTATTAGTCGGCGGAAGATAACTAGTTGAGATACTGCAAATTGTAGCGGTCCAATCTGTAAACAAATTTTCCAACTGAAGAAATGTTAGGATAAATGGCATTACAATTATCTACAGTCGTTCTCTATACAATGCAAGGGTGGCAACCATGTATCTCAAAACAAAATGGCAACTTTCACTTGGTCATCTCCTATCTCTCTTCAGTTGGAGTATCCGTTCATCATATTTAGGAGAATAACTCGTTCTCAACGATTAGTGCTGGCAAATCCTATATACAAACCAATAAAATCGAAGCATAAGCATAACTAGGTACATCTGTTGGTACAAACCAAACAAGTGAGCAACACCAGACGCATCATCTACCTCTACTATTTAGAACTTACTGCAAACTCACCAGGACGTGAACATCCAATCCAGTAGTTCTTTCTCGCAACCAAAAAGGGCAAAAGAAAACACTGTTCCTGATTGATCCTGAGCTCAGCTAAGCCTACCCATATATTCTACCATCTCTGCTACTCACACCCGGGGCTAAATTACAGGCAGACCAAACAAAAACAACCAGTCACCACTTTGACGACAAAATTCACAGGGAGGACACACCGATTAAGACTGAACTTCCCGCGCGTTTCGAACTTTTTTTTACTTTTCTTTTTGCCTCAAGAAGAAGAAAATGCGGCCTAATGGTGACCACGACTACGCCAGCGAGGCGTGGCGAGGTCAGGTGACATTGGTGTCAGCCCTGGGCCTCGATCGGCGACATCATCGCCGAGAACCGGCGCTTCTGGATGCGCGGCGGGAGGTGCTTGTTGTACCTCTTGGGCCCCACCGTCCAAGGCAGGAAGACGCCGGTGCCGCTGCGGCTCATCCGCTTGTTGTTGCCGCCGGCGGGGGCCATCACCATCGGCCTAGCCGGCGCGGGCGCCGCGACCATCATGACGGGCGCCGCGCGCACGGCCATGCCCCACGCCGGCGCCAGCACGGCCTGCGGCGCCGGGCCGTAGCCGATGATGGCGCCGCCGTGCTGCTGCTTCTGCTGCATGCCGGGTGGCGCCGGGATCCCCTGCTGCTGCTGCGGTGACGGCGGCTGCCATAACGTCATGGCCTTGGTGGGCGACGGGAGCGGGCTGAGGTCCACCGGCGTCGACGGCCTCACGCGCACGAACGTGATGCTCACGCGGCGGTTGGACGACGGGCACACGACGTGGCGGGCCATGTCCGCGCTGTTCCCGCGCATCACCAGGAGTGACCTGCGAATTCGATGCAGAGATGCCATGAGCTCATGCATGATACTTACTAACTCGACTCTAAAAACAAGCAGATGATAGTACGATATCGATCTTTACCCTTGCTTGAGTGAGAGAGTAAGGGGTCCCTTGTAGTTGCCATTGCTGTCAGTGACAAGTGACCTTCCAAATGCCATCGTAGTCTCGGACAGTAGGAGAGTGGAGATGGGGTTGTCCAGGTGGGGAGGCTTGAAGTAGGGCTGCGAGTGTTCATCCTGTCAAATAAATCCACTATTGCGTCAGACTTCCAGACCAGCACCTGGACAAAACTAGTTTGTACTATATGCAATTGAGTCCTTGATGCATGCGCCCTGGTACTAAAATAATTGAGTCTGTAACCAAAGCAGATCCTAGGAAATCAATCAAGCTCAAGAACTTCATAAAACATGCAACCTAAATTCCAACTGATATTTTTCATCACCTGCGCACGTTTGACATGGGATAAATATTCTCCAGGCCCAGCCATGGGTATGGGCCAGGATTTTAGTTCTACACATGTGGATGGACTCCATCCAAACAAGTAAAATATATGGGGAAGTAGATATGTCAGAAATTTTGAACTTTCTTCCCCCTCATTTCTTTACTCCTCTCCAGCCTTCCTACTTGTAGAAAAAGAAGTGAACAGGGAAGTGTTCTGACATGTACATGAAGAGTGAATTTACTATACTATAGTAATGTTTCCTTTCCTAAAATCACATTCTTTCTTTTTTTTCCTTTTTTTCAAGGAACAGTAGGTTTACCGTACTTCGAATTCTATAACAATATTCTATGACAAGTTTTATATGAAGTAGAAGAAGAAAAGGGACAATTGGGTTCGTCAAGTGTACTGTCATACTTTATTTTATAAGGGAACCAGTACCTACCTCATCGAAGAAGTTGATGATGACACTGTTCGGTTTCCTGCTTTCTGGTATTAAACGCCAAAGAACAAGGTGATCAATGACAGCCTGGAGGACAAGGGGGATTGCTTCTATGTGACCTGTAAGCAGAGGAAAAAATGAACAGTTGTAAACCATCATTCACTAGGCCATTACGTTGTGTGGATAAGACATATTCATGCAAATATGCTATACCGCACTACAAAGAATATTCTTGCAACTGTAAGTTGAACAAATCACAGTAGAGTTTTCTAGATTTCCGTACATACAATTAGATTCCTCTGTGGTGGGCTGAAATAGTGGGACGCCAAGCTGAATGATCTCCCTCTTGTTCCCTTTAATCTGCTTGTTGAAGAATATGAAGGTTTCACCTAAATTTTGAACTAGAGAGTTAACTCAAATTGACAAAAGTGTCACATTTCAAGTTACAAGGTAGGCAGGAACAATTAACATAGCCAAACATGAACAATCAACAGAGCCAATAGGGAATTCTGTCCCTTTCAAAAAATAAAAACAGAGGGAAATTTTATTCCCGTTAAAAAAAGAGGGAAATTTTGTAACTAGTAAAGCTCAGATGACTTACTTGTATATGGAGATTTTGGCAAAACTAAACTCGATATAGGTGTACTGAGGATGTGGGCTCTATGTTAAATCTTAAGATGCAATCATACTCAGGAACCAATGAAGGCTAGGAAGTTGAGATCTTACTTGGATCAATGTTTTGTGGTGCACAACTTTGGGACGGATGTTAGCATGTCTTGCAGAACCTATTCCAATAAGACAGAAGCGATCTAACACGCTATCATAATTAAACTATACACTTGCTTAAAGTCCTCTTTTGTCTTTCAAGAGAACTTGAGAACTAACGTTTAGTTAGTTTAAGTTAAAGCCAATAACATGCCCAAGTCCATTAGGTATCGTAGCCACAAGGTTTGTGACTATCTTGTCAAATGCAAGTTATACTTTTACTAGATTAGGATGACTGGAGGTGGCACTGTCTATGCAAGAAGTGTATAAACTTCGATGTCTTAGCTTCATTTTCTATTGCTTCTAGCACGATATTATGTGGATGACAGTTATTATGAACTGGACATCCAGATATCAGAGTCAGTTACCACGAAAGAATATCAAACAAAACCATCAACACCAACAGAAAAAGGTAGCTATACCTGAACTAGGACCACCTTTAGATGCTATGGACGCAAGAATATTTTTGGTATCTTAGAAGAATCACTTGGATAGCACCGAGGAGAAATAGACAAAAGTAAAAAGGTATGAAAATAAATAATACCTAACGTTAACAATGCAAACATACTCCATAACAGGGAGCTCTAAAACTACTTTGACGAATAAAAATGTTTTAAAGCAACAAAACCACCAACTTACCTGAAAGTTCTCCATTTCTGCCAGCCTGACGAATTTCATTGATAAAATCAGCAACCTTCATGAGCTCTGAAGTTGTGAACACATCTTCATAAATCTTCAAGCCTTTCACAACGTTAACCTGATCATACATAAGTCATAAACACCAGTCAAAAAAAGCAAATTTAGAAAAATGAACTTATTATATGAATGGAAGTGCTACTAAGTCCTACAGCATCTCCTAGGTCTTCAATACAGAAAGTTTGCGAGTGGTGTAAAGAAGGAACTCGCCATGTGCCCCTTCACGGACTCCTTGGCCATAAAACCTTTCTGAATCTTGATCCTCTCAGGGCGGACGATGCACTCCTCGTGATCAGAGCAGATAGGGTAACTCTCTGGTTGGCTGTGTTCCCCTTGGGATCCTTGGTCAGTATGATCATCTGCTAAGTAATATAGATCTCAGATGTATCCAAACAGTGGATAACAGTATATTTGAACTATTGTTTTCGGAAAATAAATATGCAAAATTCTTTGAACTGCGGTACCATGTTTCAGGGAAACCATCTATTCAAAGAGCAATCAACTTATGATAAACAGCAGAAAGCATGAAAACTCTAATCAAGGATATAATTATATGACTGGTGACACTAGAAAAACTGCAGCCGTGCACATTCTTTTTTTAACAAAGTGCATTCTGAAAATCCAGTTTGATCTGTTCATCCTTTAGTTTGCAAGAGAAAAAGGTACACATCTAAAATCCGATGACTCTATCATGTTGTTCGCGAAATGAGAAACGAACCTAGCTAGGTTGCTAAACAATCACCGACAGATATTATGGGTAGAGGCTGTCTAAACTCTTAAAGAATCCAATAAAATCGTAAACCTCTTAATAAAATAAAATATAAAATGTACTTTCTACCAGCTTTTCTGGCCTGGCATAATTAGATCCTCAATGAGAGTTCGTTAGTGGGCACAGTCACGCGGCACCAAAGTCTCCAGTCTATCGTCCAATTGCATTCACACAAAATTGTTGTCACCTACCGTTTTGCCATCACATTTTGAGACACACTGTAGTATCCCTTGATCTTCCAAAATCCCCATCATAACCCAGGAAGAAATGACCTAGCGTCGAGGACTCCGACGCTGTAGTCTTTTCATGGACAGCATGAGGAGAAAAAAAGAGAACCTTTCGTGATAACGCAATAAAGAGAAGAGAGCACAACGGGAGATTCTTCCCGCAAGTTGAGTGAAGCGTAGATGGACATTAGTACATGGCATAAGTGTGGGGGCAAGCACCGAGCAGGGACCAATCACCAATACGTGTTCAATTATTGGGAGAAGACAATGTATAAAGACGATTGCATTTAGACCACCCTATGCAGCACGCACAGCAAAACCTTTCCCTCCTTTTAGCACAAGAGAACTCATGAATTTGTTTTTCTTCCTATCTTTTGGAAAAGTACTCGCGTATAGTACCTCAGTTGTCAATTTGGAAGAGATTGCAGAAAATCTTCTGAAATCCGGACTGGTTGCTAAGGTGGCTGACTAGTAGCAGCAACTAGCAAGTCGCCAAATCGTGGAACACGATCACATCAGCAATATACAACCCAGAAACAAACATAACGTCGCACTGGCTACGCTGCCCTAACCTGAATTATCAATTCCAAATCACCTATAGCTGATCTAATCATGTGCAAAGCCAATGGAAGTTCAAAAGTTCCACACGCCGTCGCCAACACGTACCCACACCACACTGGGACTAATGGTTGCAGCCTCAAGGCGGCTAAAGACTTTTAACACGACAGCGGCCAAGAACACAAACCGGTCACTGCAGCCATGCGGAGACAAAGCGTTCATTCGAGAAGGCGCTGCCAGTGGGCCCGACCTACCACCTGTGTGATTGGCCAGGGCCCCACCAGCCAGTGAATGTCGGCCAACCACGTGTACAGCTCACACTCCGTGCGACCGATCCGATCGGCACGGCACCAGATCCGACCCCGGGAATTCTGGCTTCTCGAACCCGATCTGGGTCCAGTCGGTCATCGACACGTGCAGGGTTGGGCTTTGGGGGAGAACAAAAGGGGGGAGACACGAATTGATTTTTTCCACGGTGAGTCTCATGCGGGTCCATTTAACTCTAGTCTGGCTCCGTTTGATTGCGATCAGACGGGCCGTCGCGGTGCGCGGCGCACCGGCTGGCTCCACCGCGCAGCCTGACATGGCCTGACACCCCTCATGAGATGCACGTTGTAGTACTAGTAGCACGGTGGATCGGAGGAAAGTTCACTCCGTGTACTTGCAGCACTACTTCACTGCATTTGTTTCGAAGGACTTAATTACCAGTATTTCAATTCCAATTCGTCATGCTTTATTGCAAAAATGATAAAAATCATCCTAATGACAAAAATCATCATTCGTCATTCTAGCCCGAATGGGAGAATGATATAGTCACACTTTTCTATTTTTGTTTTGTTCTTTTAAATGAGTTTTTTGTGATTTTTCATGTTTGATTTACATTTTCTTGCCTCACGGCAGAAGGAGACGAGCAGTCCATAATCGTCACTCGAGCAAGAGGACGAGGACGACGACGACCATCCCTAATTACGTTTTTGAGACCCCAACCAAAGACAAAATGCTGAATCGACAATTCTACACACACCACCAAAATAGCATGCAACAACATAAAACAAAATTTAAAAGCACACCAACTCACTCCGTATTTCTCCTAAACAAGTCGACAGTTTCTGAGGCAGAGTTTTTCAAGAGCATTTATTTCTTTGAAGAGAAAAAACGCAGGGCGTTCAAAGTTGGTGCCACACCGCCACGCATCATCACTGCCATCTCCTCCAAGTGAGGAGGACGGGTGCACAGGCTTTGTCCAGGCTAACCAGCACGCCGAATCTGGTGATCTCCGGGCGTCCACACATGCAAAACACATGCACGGCAATATTTTACGCCGAACCAATCAGCGTCGGCTACCTCACACCAAATGGAGCCCCCTACCCCCCCCAGGCTGCTGAGGAGAGCCACTAAACTCCAACGCACACGATGCTTTCAATTCAAGGCCGCCGCGCTGAGGCCAACCGCCGGCGCCAGAACGGCTCACGGCGAGAGGCCGCCGGAGGCGTCAAAAAAGGAATCCCGGCGTGGCACGTTTTGCACCGGCGCGCGCGACGACATTAACTAGCAACCCACCTTTACTAATCGCACTACAACATTTACTGCCAGAAGCGGCCGTACCAGTGGTGGTACTTTCCAGGGGGATCAGGCCAAAAGGGGTGGCGGAGGCGGGGCGAGGTGGTGGAGGCGGAGAAAACCAAACAAAAGAACGCGGAGGAAAACAGAGGAATCGAACGGCGCGGATGGAGAGAGAGGCTAATAAAGCGGTAGGGTTTTAGCGAGGTCACGGGCATCGCCAGCGCCGCCGCCGGCACGGACGGCGTGGATTGACAGGGAGAACCACTGCCCCGCCGTACGATCTCCCTCTTAGCTCCGCATTTGGTGGGTCTCTGAATAATTGGCCCTCGAGCTCCATTTTTTCTCCTAACCACCAAGCGTGATGGACCCGGACGACAGTGCTAATACTTACCATGCGGCCTTTTGCAATGGTATTACCGTAAAAAGGCATCGTTTGAAAGTCTAAATTAATCACTTTTTCGTTAACCCCCAAAAAATAGGAGATTAGAGGACAAAACTTGGAGAGAAATCCACAGGTAACGACCAGATCCAAGCGAAGCGGGCCAAAACTGGAGATCCATTCGACGGGTGAACTAACGGAAACGATGACGGATTTGGCAAGAAAATTGAACCGAAAATAGGAAGCATGGCTGGTTGTAAAAATGCTAGGAAGCACAGGTAATTAATATGCGCATACGAGGAGGATTAATTAGCAGAGATGATTGTACTTACGTCCGTCAGCGACGGCGTCATCTTCCGTGGAAGGTGCCTTCCGCTCCGACGAATCTCCGCAGGAATCTTCCCCGTCCGCCTCGTGGTCCACCACGTCGGCGGCGGTGGGGGAGGCGGGGTTGTTGACGGCGCCGTTAGGCTCCTCCTCCGGTGCCGGATCCTGAGGTGTAGGTTCGTGGTCGTGCTCGGGCTCCGGCTCCGGCTCCGGCTCGGCGGCCATGGCGACGAGCTCGTCCATGGGCTCGTGGATCACCGTGGACGCCGCCTCCTCCTCGGAGTAGGCAGCGGAGGCGCGGGCGTCCGCGACGCGGCGGAGCTCCGCGGCGACGTCGGCGACGGAGTAGAACTTCTGCATGTGGAGGACGGGGAACCAGTTGAGGCGGCGGCGGTGGAGCGCGGCGAACACGGCCTCGTACTCGGCGTCCCCGCCGATCTGCGCGAGGTGGCCGCACAGCGCGTCGATCATCGCGTTCGCCGCCGCGAACTCGCCGCGGAACCACCCGATCACGGAGTCCCTCGCCGCCACCTCGGGCGCCGCTGCCGCCGCAGCCGCCGCCGCCGCCGCGCCCGTCGTCATCCCTCCGGCGATCGCCAGGCCCCCCTCCTCACTTCCCACTACCCTCTCTCCCCCCACACACACCCCGCAAACCCACCCGAATTCGTGCGTCTCTCAAAGAATTTCGGTAATGGCGTTAAGGTGTTCGACGCCTTGTTTCTAACTGGGCTCGCTCGTGTCGCTTGGGAAATTATGGACGACGGTGTGGGGAGCGCTCTCTCTCGGGGCGCACCTATAAATACCAGGGGGGGAGGAGTACGCGGCCGTGGGGTACCCGTAGCCCCGCAGCGCCCAGGGGAGGGAGGCAGCGGGTGACGTGGCGCGGCTTATCGGGCACGGGCGCCGATCCGATGATCCGACAAGGAGGTGGCAGTTAGCGAGGTCTGGTCAGCTTCGCTTTTTGGGCATGGTGGATCGTCGCTGCGCTGGGTGGCTGCGGCTGGCGAGCGGCCCCCTCGACCCGTCATACGGGGGAGGCGCGTGTGGACCGCGCGCGCCTTGCAGGACGGGGCTGCGGGATACGTCGCACGGGCACGTCGTCACCGTGGCCTTGGGATGGATGCACGGCGGCACGGAGGCGCGGCCTGGTCTAGGGTCATGGCGAGGTGAGGTGAGGTGGCTATGCGTGGACGCTTGGTTAGGCGGGCCACGCGTCATCTCGGCCGTCCGTTTCAGAGTCCCGGATTCTTGGCATTTTGGTCTCTTCGTGTATGCCA
Source organism: Oryza meyeriana var. granulata (assembly GCA_003991445.1). Lineage (NCBI taxonomy): Eukaryota > Viridiplantae > Streptophyta > Magnoliopsida > Poales > Poaceae > Oryza > Oryza meyeriana. The sequence goes on along the minus strand of RYFJ01000638.1, from coordinate 89,821 downwards.
TGCCATGAGATCAATTCGGTGAACCCCGTTCTTCCCACGTAATTTTGTGCAGAGTTACATTTTAAAAACACAATTAAATTTAACATATAACTAATGTTTTTGTTTTCGTAAATACAATTGTGCGTTAAAAAAAAGGCTATTTTCTTGTTCTAACCTATACAATCGTTTTTCACCATTATAATTTAAACTCAACATGGTCTAACGACATAGAATGTTTATATTTTTTTCTTCAATTAATATAGTAATTTTTAGGTCTCCAAAACAAATATGAATGTACTTTTCAACGACTTTTAATTTGTATATGATCCATAAAACGAACGGGTGGTATTTGTGATGCATACTATGACTTTTTAGCTCGATGTGACAACAAGACCTCAGTTTCTTCTATAGATTAATTACACTTTCATAAAAGTTTGAGTAATTAAGGATTGATAGTGAAAATCTTCACATGTTCAACAAGTTACCTTGCCTACATGGAAATGCACTAGCCCACTAGTCCTTGGACGTTCCATCTGATATGATGAACTTGCTGGAATATTTCAACAACATGACACCACCTGTCCCATAACTTTGTCTCTATGTACTCTCTAGGTTGGTAATTTTTCTCCTCCTAGTCTTGGCTGTGCCATTAAATTCAAATCTTTTATCTAGAGCATTGGGATCCCAATTAAGTCTAAGCTGGTACATGACCCGAATCAAAAGTTTCAAACATTATATGCATCTTGCTTGATCTCCATGTTCATTCCTGATTTCTTAATTGACACGCTTTGAGATTTGGACCTTGAACATGAACGACATTGTAAGATTGTGAAACGGTTCTTAAGATCCCTTTTGGTTCTGCGGAGAGAACATGACCTATTTTAACCCTAGAGCAATATAGTGTTCCAATCAAGCTGTGTCTGTTCCATTACTTTAATGGCATCTTTTAATTTGGCACTGATTTGGTTCGGTTTAAATAAGGGCTTGTACATCTGGGTGGTTGGTGGATGCGCTGCGTCAGTTTTGGAGTTCCTTTTTAGGAAGTTTTTGCTGCTGGGAAACACACACCAACCCAATTATATGGCATGTGATCAACGATATTTTCATCTAACCAGCTGGTTGCGTCATTAATGTTGTTGAAATGGCACGCATTTGAGAGTTGCTTGATCATAAGTTAATTATCACAGACCAATTTGAAATATGTTTGTGCATACCTTTTTAAACCATATATCCTGCCATTACTATCTCTTTATCAAAATATAGCTATTTATGACTATAAATCTGGATAGTAGTACTATCTAATAAGAAGGATAAAGAGAAAACACCACGTTTTGCTTTGTAGGACTGAAATTATCACATTGATTAAAAAGAGAAAGATATGCATTGTTTGTGCAGTATCCAAATTAAATGCAGTTTTATGGAAAAATGAGCAAGAGTTTTCTATTAAATATAATTCTCTATTTAAAATATATAGCTGAAAAAAATGGCACAAACAAATCCCTTGTTCGTCTAAAAGCAACATAAAATTTCAATTAACATCCTTGAAGGCGAGACAACGAGTAGAAAAATGTACCGGAAGCCACATTAATTCCATCATGAACTGTGCATCACCATCACCACGACAATTTATTTTCCATCATTTGGTATTGAACTTATAAACCGTTGTTAAATTTTAAATTTTAAAACTTAATTTTATAGCTGATTTTAGGATTTCTTCATCATAGTTTATTTTTAAACATTTGCTTTTAAATCAATAAGATACATATATAAAAATTTTACCCACTATTTATTTTTAGTTGTTGATAAGCATTATATCTATAATGAGCGTAGGCGAAACGATAGCCTAGAATAAGCATGGCACCACGGTGCCGTCTATGATATGCCATTGTTGACACTATAGATTACTAAGGAATAGTAATCTTTGATTATATGAGACCAAAAAGAAGAAATGACACGAGGATTCTCTATAGATAGAAAAAGAGAAGAAAATTAGGATGTGGAAAACAAGATAGGAATTGTGTACAATGACATTGTACAACAATTTGAAAAAGGAATGTAGCGCAGCTTGGTAGCGCGTTTGTTTTGGGTACAAAATATCACAGGTTCAAATCCTGTCATCCCTATCTATTACATCTTTCTTTTTTATAGGCAATAGTGAGGAGATCGATTAAAACGGGTATAACTTGAATTTGTGGATAGTCTACACTATGTTTAAAGTTAGTACTACATCTACAACATATATACTCCAATTTGAAAAGGTAAATAAGATTAAAATTCGATCATTAGTTTCTCATAAATTGTATTTCTAATATATAGCTATAAAGCCAATATATTATCTAAAAGCACTTTGAAACATGAATCCATTGTACAATTTTCATACACTACATATACTTGTAATTTGACTAATCACTGATCAAAATGTTCTGTCGATGTTTTGTATCGGCAATAATTATATTGGGCAATTCGTTAGACCTAAACTCGATGGATTCAAAAGGACATACGAGATTTATATTGGTTCAGGCCCTCGAGGTGAGGTAATATCTACTTCCAGTTGTAGTATATTGCTTTCGCGGTATGTGAAATCATCTCTCGTGAGATTGTCTTCCCAGGGGGCTCCCTACCCCTCCTTATATACTGGAGGGATGAGAATTACAAGGTAGAAAATCCAGTCGAATATGACCAAGGGTTTTCCTTACCAGCACATAGAGTATCCGGTTAAGACTATATCCCTTTCCTTGTCATCCAAGATAATATGAAGCCGAGTCCTACTCTATCTCCAATTATAGGAATCGGCCTACCCTTTGTCCGAGTGGCCGTAATTGTCCTCCTTTAGGTATCTGGGGCCCATAGCCTTCACAGTAGTCCCTGAGACCTTCATAATTGAGTCAGAGCTGATGCCGAGTGCTCATTCTACACAGTAAAGAGATTCCCGAATGTTTTGCTCCCGAGTACTCATTGTCTGAGTGCTTCTTCTCTCGAGTCTTACTTTATGTCAGCTGACAACGAAGCTATGAAGGGCTTCATGAAAATAAATAAATAGTGTGCGCCGAAACGGCGCACCTATTAGGTGTAGCCCCCGACTTTATGCTTAATTAGGAAACAATTAAACATAAAGTCAAAGATTTTTAACCTTTAAGTCTTTCCCGAGTGATATGTTTATCAGAAATTAGACTCTTCAGCTATAAATTAACTGGAAATTTTGCTCAAGGCAATTTGGCTAAGCATGTAAACTGAGTATCACTATGGAGTAAATCCAATGTGTGATGAGGTGTACTTAAGAGATACCTGCATCCTAAATTGTAATGGAGACCGGCTATTGATCCTTATAAGGATATATTCTCAATAGCTTAAAATAATCAAGATACCCAAATGTATACACCTGACTATAGGCTTAGTATAAAGCATATCTGATTATTTAATCGGTTCTGGTAAAATAGTACATGTATCACGATTTTAACACGACCAGCGAGTGACCCAATAGGACATGCTATTTAAGAACTTATATCTTTAACCTACTACCGAATAAGCCAGCCCAAACCAACCTACCCAGTGCAGCCCACAAAATTGGCATCTCTCGCATGTCTAAACAATGTCATTGCCGTCTGTAACCGTAGTCGGCCAAAGGAATCCTTGTCGCAAGCTTTTCCGACTTACGTTCTAGATGCAACATGGTTGCCACAGATGTCTGAGTGGATAGATTACAGGATCTGCTTGCCCTCCTCAGGTGTGACGCAGTGCATGAGAACTCCGGATGCGTGTTGACAATATAGGTCTTCTCCAACTATAATAAAGTTTTTCCTCCGTCGCTTGACTTACTCAGCTTCGTTACGATCTTTAGGAAATTCGTGTTCCTGTAGGAATCGAATGATCGGGGTCTTCCAGTCTTGAAAAATAATGAACACCTCCATAGATTCCGGGTTTGATGCTACCTCCGACAAAAAGCTCTAGTAGTGGCTTGTTTTCCTGTTTTGGCCAAATAGGTACCCGAATGCTGCGTTAGCATAGGATTCGGCTGGCGACCCTTTTGGGGCATACCCAACCTGGTAAAATTGTAGCCAAATAAGGTACCCAAACCTCGCATTAGCATAGAATTCGGCTAGCGACCCTTATGGGACGTACCCTACCCAATAGAGTCATGGCCAAATAAGGTACCCGAACCTCGCATTAGCATAGAATTCAGCTGGCGACCCTTATGGGTCATACCCTACCTAGACCCGAGCCCCGACTGGTGCCGGAGGTCGGTTATTAGCCCCCATGGGGCGTACCATGGTAAAGGTGACATCCGTGTCCTGACTGATGCAAATACTTGGTCAGTAGTCCTCATGGAGCATTTCGAGTGATTCTTGAAGCGTCACACTCCAAGTGTATCATGGCAGACTCCAAGTGATTCGGAGTCGGAGTAGTTTAGTGGGGTGATTACAACTTCAATCTCCTTGGACCCGATCTCGAGAGGCTTTGGGCCATATCTGAGTCGAATTCTAGAGGATTGAGTTTGCCGCATCAGATTGGAATTGAAGATTGTTGCAACGTTGTCAAGTCCGAGTGGGAAATCGGCGATCTCGTCTCCCTTGGACCCGATCTTAATCGGTTCAGAGCCGGATCTGAGTCGAATATCAGGAAAGAGAGTTGTCCCAGAACTCATAGATGTTAGGTGTTGTTGAAGCAGGATGTTGAAAACTGCTGTGGCGTTGAGTAGACCAACCGGCGTTGAGTTGGCTTGGTCCCTGGTTGATCGGGTTGAAACTGAGTCGGATAAGGTGAGATTGCCGAGATTATCGGCGATGAAGTCGAGGCTTCCGAATCTGATGGCTTGTCCGGGAGAGAGGTTGACGCCGTCGACTCCTATGGTTAGATCTATCGGGCTTGATGACGATGATCTCGACAAAGCCCCTACCTAGCGTGTCAACTGTCGATGTTTTGTATCGACAATAATTACATGGGGCCATTCGTCAGAGCTAAACTCGATGAATTCGAAAGGACACACAAGATTTATACTGGTTCAGACTCTCGAGGTGAGGTAATACCTACTTCCAGTTATAGCGTATTGCTTTCACGGTATGTGAAATCATCTCTCGTGAGATCGTCCTTCCCCCAGGGGGCTCCTTACCCCTCCTTATATACTGAAGGGATGAGGATTACAGGGTAGGAAATCCAGTCGAATACGATCAAGGGGTTTCCCTACCGGTACATAGAGTATCTGGTTAAGACTATATCTTTTTTCTTGTCATCCAAGATAATATGAAGCCAAGTTCTACTCTATCTTCAATTATAGGGACCAGCCTACTCTCTGTCCGAGTGGCCGTAATTGCCCTCCTTGTGATACCCGAGATCAATGGCCTTCACATGTTCAAAGTTTGACATTTTAAAAATAAATATATCCTATAAAAAAAGTCTATGGAGAGAAGTAGCTTTTACTACATACTTTCTCCATCTCAAAATATAGCTACTTCTTGTGTTCAATTTTTGTCCCAAACAGAGCTACTTCTCTATATAATCCCTTATATCAACCAATTATAATCATCTGATCATCTCTAATTTAATTTTCCCACCTACTTTTCTCATCTTAACCAATCACAGTCATCTCTCATTTAATTTCACCTCTCTCCTTAATCCTCGTGAAAAAGTTAGAAATGCTTATATTAATTTCATCTCTCCCCTTAATCCTGTGAAAAACTTTAAAAGTACTTATATATTTATATTTTAGGACGGAAGTCGTAATAGTAGTAGAAAGTCCAGCCTACATTGTACACTAACATGCTGTTTGAAACAGCTTCTAACTTTGGCTTCTTCTTTCTTTTTCCGTGAGCACACTTTTCGAACTGTTAAATGGTGTGTTTTTTTAAAAATTTTCTATATAAAAGTATCTCTAAAAAATTAAATAGATCTTTTTTTAAGTTTTTAATAGTTAGTACTTAATTAATCACGTATTAATGATTTTTTTATTTATGTGTGGCTTATAAGCCACACCATTAAACCAATTCAAACACCGCCTAAATGCAATTCACTGTTGTGGAATTGAAGTAACCAACCAGAGCTTTGGCTTGCGGCATCATTAGGTCATCAAGCACGGGCACACATTTTTCTCCTTTCCCCTGTGCGGGAAGAGTTGACCAAATATGGTATGGCCCTCCCCAAATTAGAACGGTTTACTGTCAGTGTTACAGATCAGTATGAAAATGCCGTATGCAACTTGACAAAACTTGAGATCTATGCTTTCGGCAGGAGAACTTAAAACACCTCTTGCTGATTTTACTATTTGCATATTTCTGTACATTCACTAATAACAGAGGAGGGAAGTATCAAACGAGAACCCCAGAAATTTTATCTGCTTTAATTTATGTTTGAATAAGACAGTAATAATAATAAATGAAATCAACTCTCACGATGCAAAAGGGCAACGTAAGGCGCAAAGACGAACTGAATTGTTGACATGTGTGTTGTGTTTAATGTACTGTTTTGTTGGCCGTGACAACAACTCAACAAGAGCCCCTTCCATGACGTGATATCGTCTGCGATCCTCTCTGTATGACCCTGTCCGTATTGCACTATTCAAAGCCTCGTATATAACGACCGGGGTGGCTACATAATTGGCTATATTAATTTTTTTGATCTGAACTCGAGCATAATTGGCTATATTATAATCGATCCAAATGCACAACTTTGTCTTCTCATTCGAAACTCAACTCAATGACAGGAAGTGTGAGATATCATAGTTTAGCGTCCTGATGAACCATAATGCTAGTTATCAAACACTGTTTGGTGATATTATAAGGAGCTTTTAAATGGTCCACGTGTTGAGCTGACGATACCTTCTCCCATCTTATTCTGTCCCCCTTTGACAAATTTTATACTTTTAGATTCTCATATATAATATGCATAGATGATGTAAACTAACACGAGAATGATATTTACGGTTGACAATGGGTCCTACGTGGCAAAAATGTCGTCAGAGGCACCTTTTGCCGCAGAATGTGAGATGTATACATAAATTCATTCACACACATAAACTTTGATTTTTTTTCAAAATTATTTATCTCTACTGTGAAAGTGAAGTCCTCTTCATTTCATCCCCTCCTCTCACTGTCCAAGCACACTGTGAAAGAAAAAACTGAAAGGTCAGCCTAGCCCATCTCGAATTATAAGGGTCATGTAACCTATTTTTAGTATTATGGATCCGTTATAGTATATGATATATTACTACTGTTAAAATAAAGTGAATTGTTCATATTTCTCTATCAGCTTAAGCTTTTGGGTTAAACTGATCGATACATGTAATTTAATATGGTATCAGAGCTAAAAGTCTCGAGTTCGAATCCTGGCTATTCTATGCTTGAAACTTGAGAGGGTCTCGCGTGAGGGGGAGTGTTGAAATATTAAGTGAATTGCCCATTTTTCTCCATCCATTTAAGCTTTTGGGTTGAACTGGTCGGTATATGTAACTCAATAACTACTACCATTGTCTAAAAAACTTTATTTTTAACCATCTCACACATATCAATACAAAGATAAAAAATTAAAATACACTTCACTTTATCAAATTCCAATGTATTTTCTCATACTTTAACAAATTTTAATGTATTTGTCTCTTGCTTTCACAAACCTCAGTATATTTGTTATTTACTATAGCAAATTTCAATTATTTTTAAAGATAAAATTTTTATAGGGCAAATAAGATGTAGAAAATGAAGTTATTTTAAGACGGAAAATAGTGTCCTAAGAAGCAACGGGCATTGTATTTTTCTTGGTAATTTTACCACAGGAGGCTGCTGCACATTTTGAGAGCACTTTTGGATATTTTAAGGTGAGACTGATTCCTGTAGCAGTTGACCTTTGGAGAAGCCGGAGGAAGATACTACCGCCAGCTACAGTTAGAGGTCAGAATTGCCCGTAGGCAAGGATCTCATCATCCCCATCACGGCCTATCTTTCCCGGCCTCGAAAGGCTAAACCGGCTCACGGCCAATAATAATTGTTGAAATTATTAAGTGGGCTAACACCTATATAGAGAATAATTTTTAGAAAAATCTCAAAGGCCTGTCTCATAAGGAGTGGTATGGGAAGTTTAGTACCACCTTACTAGTTCTATGAGATGAAGACCTCCTTATAAGGGTGAACTCTCTCCCAACCACTTGAGACATGCACAGTAGAGAGAACTAGAGAAACACGCGCGCGCTCGTCTCGCCACACCACACGAGGCGGCGCGTGTACGCCAAACTTGGCTTCTCATGCTTGCGTAGATGCAGTTTTTTTAGTTCTGTTTTGCTGTAAATCTTAACAACTTATTTGGAGTTTATTTTGAACTCACGGGATAATTTGATAAGCGTGAAGTCCGAATAAGATACGCGCGGTTTATCCGATTCGGTTACGAGATAGAGATCGTGCAAGCGTCCTGATTACGCGTCCTAATATCTCTATAAATACTGAGCTGCTGTCTCCACGTAATATATGCGAAAACAATCTAGGGCTTGTCATCTCTTCTGTTCTGAGCCGTCGTTCGTCGTTTACTCCGTCCCGTTCGTCGGTGTGCACCGGCGGATTGGAAGAGCAGGTCTCCGAAACCCTCACCTTCGACGTCCTGCACTGGGAGAGGGCGAATAAGATTTTGAGAAGCGTTACGCATGACTGCTCGCTGTGCGCCCATCACGGCTCGTCTTCCTCCACGTTCGGGCGCTGCGCGTCATCGTCATCACCCGGTGCCGCGTGTCGTTCGTGTGGTACGTGCTACGCCCGTGTCAGATCGAAAACAGGACTATAGGTACGCGTACACTATGTCTCATGTGTTTGATCTATTCATGTTAATTGCTGTCATATACATGTTTAGGTCAGATTACATGGTTCTATTTACTTATACTATTAATGTCATGATTTATTTATAGAATAAATTAAATCTACATATGCTTATATTTTCAACAATCCAAAAACCTTATTATAGTCACTGTGATTTTTCAATAGCTGGTTTTGCCGATGCACTGCGACCGGATAAATTTACCGGTGTGCACTTTAAGAGATGGCAAATCAGGGTCACTCTGTGGCTGACAGCTATGAAGTGCTTCTGGGTGAGTACTGGCAAACCTAAAAGAGTTCTCTCTGCTGATCAGCAGAAAGAATTTGAGAAAACCACTACTCACTTTGTGGGATATATTCTTGGTGATCGTCTAGTCGAGGTGTACATACATATGACCGACGCTAAGGAGTTATGGGATACACTGAATACCAAATTCGATGCTACTGATGCTAGCAACGACTTGTACGTCATGAAGTAATTTCACGATTTCAGCATGGTTGACAACCGTTATGTGGTCGAACAGACTCATGAACTACAAACCATTGCTAAGAAACTCGAACTCTTTAAGTGTGCCCTTCCCGACAAATTTGTGGCTGTATGCATTATTGCAAAACTACCTTCTTCATGGAGGAGTTTTGGTACTGCATTCAAACACAAGAGACAGGAGTACTCCGTTGAGGGGTTAATTGCGTCTCTTGACGTTGAGGAGAAAGCTCGGGCAAAAGACGCTGCGTCAAAAGACGATGGTAGGCAGTCTAGTGCCAATGTGGTGCAAAAAACTGCAAACAAGAACAATAAAGGAAAATTTGCTAAAACCCAACAAACCACCAATTTCAAGAAAAAGAGGAACAACAACAAAAATTAAGATGTCAGAACTTGCTTTGTGTGTGTTTTGCCTGGTCATATTGCCAGGAAGTGTTCACAACATAAGGGCATAAAGGCACTTGCAGGACAGACCTCTAAGTCTATCAATATGACCATTGGCAATACTGCAGATGGAACCGGATATGTTAATTTACCTACTGTTCTCTCAGTTAATCGGTCTACTAATCGGTGGGTTGATACGGGGGCCAATGTTCATGTTTGTGCTGTTATATCTTTGTTTTTCTCTTATCAGGTCAGCCGGGATTCCTCCGTCCTAATGGGGAATGGGTCGCATATTTTTGTTCATGGTGTTGGCATGGTAGATCTGAAGTTTACTTCGGGAAAGATCGTGCAATTGAAGAATGTGTAGCATGTCCCTATTATCGACAAGAATCTCGTTAGTGATTCTCGTCTATGTAGAGACGGGTTTAAGTTGATATTTGAATCTAATAAAGTAGTCATGTTTAAACATAAATATTTTATTGGTAAAGGCTATGAGTACGGACGCTTGTTTCCTTTTCCCTTTCTGATTTTTGTAATAAGTTTGTGAACCATATTTGTGGCAGTGTGGATGATGAGGCCAGTATCTGGCATTCACATTTATGTCATGTTAATTTTAGTTTGATGTCTCGGCTTTCTAGTTTGAATTTAATTCCAAGTTTTTTCATTAACAAAGGTTCTAAATGTCATAGTTGTATGCAATCAAAACAACCTCGCAAGCCCCACAAGGCTGTCGAGGAGAGAAACTTGGCACTACTAGAACTCCTATATTCGGATCTTTGTGAAATGAATGGGGTGTTGACGAAGAATGGAAAATAATATTTCATGACTTTAATTGATGATGCAACTAGATTCTGTTATGTGTATTTTTTGCAAACGAAAGATGATGCCCTAGACTATTTTAAAATTTATAAGGCAGAAGTTGAAAACCAACTTGACAGAAAGATAAAAAGACTTAGATCAGATCATGGTAGAGAGTTTCTCTCTAATGTTTTTGATTTATTCTATGAGGAACATGGCATTATACACGAGCGATTGCCTCCCTATTCTCCCGAATTTAATGGGATTACCGAAAGAAAGAACCGTATATTGACTGACTTGGTGAATGTCATGTTAGACACTGTGGGATTACCTAAGGCATGTTGGGAGAAGGCTTTGTTAACCTCGAATCATGTATTGAATAGAATTCCTAACAGAAATAAGGATAAAACACCATACGAGGCATGGATTGAGAGAAAACTATCACTTTTTTACTTGCGTACATAAGGGTGCTTAGCAAAAGTCAATATACCAATAACGAAAAAGCGCAAGCTAGGACCTAAGATTATGGACTGTGTCTTTCTGAGATATGCTCATCATAGCATTACTTATAGATTTTTAATAGTTAAATCCAAGATACCTAACATGAATATGGATACAATTTTAGAGTCTTGTGATGCTACATTTTTTGAGGGAATTTTCCCAATGAAGGATATACATAACACTTCTAGTCAATCTTCTGATTTAATCGCACCACCAGAACAAACTGAACATACATTTAAACATCTCGCTGAGAAGGATGACAGTGAAGCTCCTAGAAAGGACAAGAGACAAATGATAGCTAAGTCCTTTGGTGAAGACTTCACTGTGTACCTTGTGGACGATACTCCCAAGTCAATTTCAGAAGCTGATGCATCCCTTGATGCTGACTATTGGAAGGAGGCCGTCCGTAGTGAAATGGACTCCATTATCGCTAACGAGACTTGAGAGATGACAGAGCGACCCTATGTGTGCAAACCTGTAGGTCGCAAGTGGGTGTTCATGAAGAAGCTAAGGCCTGACGGTACTATTGAAAAGTATAAGACTCGGCTTGTGGCCAAGGGCTATACTCAGAAAGAAGGCAAAGATTTTTTTGACATTTACTCACCTGTTATTAGATTGACCACAATTCGCGTACTTCTCTCCTTGGTTGCCTCACATGGTCTTCTCATTTATCAGATGGACGTTAAGACAGCTTTTCTTAATGGAGAGCTGGATGAGGAAATTTATATGGAACAGCCGGATGGATTTGTAGTAGAAGGTCAAGAAGGCAAGGTGCTAAAGTTGTTAAAATCTTTGTATGGTCTGAAACTAGCTCCTAAGCAGTGGCATGAGACATTCAATAGAATACTAACTTCTACGGGCTATGCAGTCAACGAGACAGATAAGTATGTATACTATCGCGATGGTGGGGGTGAGGGAGTTATTATGTGCTTGTATGTTGATGACATACTAATCTTTAGGACAAACCTTGAGGTGATTAATAAGGTTAAATCATTCTTGTCTCAAAACTTTGATATGAAAGATCTAGAAGTAACTGATGTTATCTTAAACATTAAGCTAATCAGATGTGAAGATGAAATTACACTCTTGCAATCTCATTATGTGGAAAAAGTCTTGAGCTGCTTTGGCTATATTGATAGCAAGTCTTCTCCAACTCCTTATGATCCTAGTCTTTTGTTTCGCAAAAACAAAAGAATTACTAGGAATCAGCTGGAGTACTCTCAGATAATTAGCTCACTTATGTATATAGCTAGTGCAACTTGGCCAGACATCTCCTTTGCTGTGAACAAATTAAACCGGTTTACCTCTAATTCGAGAGATGATCATTGGCGCACGCTTGAGCGAGTTATGCGCTATCTGAAGGGTACTATGAATCTTAGACTTCACTATACTGGGTACCCGTCGGTATTGGAGAGATATAGTGATTCTAACTGGATCTCTGATGTTGATAAGATCAGAGCCACTAGTGGATATGTTTTTACACTAGGTGGTGATGCTGTTTCATGAAGGTCGTGCAAATAGACCATTTTGACGAGATCAACCATGGAAGTAGAGCTTACGGCACTGGATACTGTTACTGTTGAGGCAAAATGGCTGCGTGATCTATTAATGGATTTCCCTGTGGTTGAAAAACCAGTGCCGGCTATCCTTATGAACTGTGACAATCAAACTGTCATTGCTAAGGTGAATAGTTCTAAGGATAACATGAAATCGTCTAGGCATGTGAAGAGACGATTAAAGTCTGTCAGGGAATTGAGAAATTCCGAAATTATAAGTTTGGATTATGTCCAAATAGCTTGCAACCTGGCAGATCCCTTTATGAAAGGGCTATCATGAAATGTGATAGATAATACATCGAGAGAGATGGTAATGAGACACATGTGAGTTACACTATGGTGGTAACCCAACCTATGTGATCGGTGATCCCATGAATTAGGACCTGAGAAGAACAAGCTATTAGTTAACAGGAGGAGAGTACCTTTAACTGTCTCTAAGTAAAGATGCATATACTCTCACAAGCTGTAAGGCAGGTTAGCCTTTGCCTTAATGCGTTTTGTTGGCTTTAAATAACGAAAATGTGTTCTACAGAGCATTCTTGAAAGAACACATCTATATGATCTCGACCGTTGGTCGTGGTTTATGGAGATTTTTGAGTGAATATCCTAGAAAGCTCATAAAAGACCAAGGAGTATAACTTATAAGCTCCAACCGAGGGGTAGGCTACTAACGGCCTAGTATCAGTCAAGGCTTTGAGTGAAACTTGCCTGCACAAAACTTGCAATTCAAGGTGTAGTCCATTATTCAAGTTATGAATAAGTGTAGCTTGGAGTTCTAGATGGATGTTCAAGCTTAACCGGTCTCCATCGAAACACTGGTATATAAATAGTACTTTGGAGAATAGCAAATCTCTTTCAGACTTTGAGATTTTGTGGGGGATTGTTGGAATTACTAAGTGGGCTAAGATCCATGTGGAGAATAATTTCTAGAAAAATCTAAAAGGCCCACCTCATAAGGAGTGACATAGGAAGTTTAGTACCACCTTACTAGTTCTAAGAGAGGAGACCTCCTTATAAGGGTGAGCTCTCTCCTAGCCACTTGAGACATACATAGTGGAGAGAACTAGAGGAATATACGTGTGCGCTTGCCTCGCTAGGCCAGGCCAGGCTAGGCCAAGCGGCGCGCGTACGTCAAAATTGGCTTCTCATGCTTGTATAGATGCAGCTTCTTTTTGCAGTTCTATTTTGTTGCAAATCTTAACAACTTATCTGTAGTTTGTTTTAAACTCACAGGATAATTTGATAAACGTGAAGTTCGGATAAGATACGCGTGGTTTATCCGATTCGGTTACGAGATAGAGATCGTGCGGACGTCCTGATCACGCGTCCTAATATCTCTATAAATACCGAGCTACTTTCTCCACGCAACATATGCGAAAACAATCTAGAGCTTGCATCTTTTCTGTTCTGAGCTGTCGTTCGTCGTTTACTCCGTCCCGTTTGTTGGCGTGCACCGGCGGATTGAGAGAGTAGTCTCCGGAACCCTCGCCTTTGATGTCCTGCACTGGGAGAGGGTGAATAAGATTTTTGGGAAACGCTACGCGCGACTACTCGCTGTGCGTCCATCACGGCTCGTCTTCCTCCACGTTCGGGCACTGCACGTCATCGTCATCACCCGGTGCCGTGTGTCGTTCGTGTGGTACGTGCTGCGCCCGTGTCTGCTCCAAAACAGAACTGTAGGTATACGTACACTATGTCTCATGTGTTTGATCTATTCATATTAATTACTGTCATATACATGTTTAGGTCAGATTACATGATTCTGTTTACTCATGTTATTAATATCATGATTTATTTATGGAATAAATTAAATCTACATGTGCTTATATTTTTAACAATAATAACATACGAGTTGCTGCTGCCTCCTACAGGACACAAATGCGGCTGCACCTCCTACGAAACTACTAGAAATTTTGGGGGCACTAATCGGTGGAACGAATCAATGGGATGGAAATGAAATTATGCAGAGAAAAGCTCTTTTTTATGAAAATAATGAGAGTATTTGGATCGATAGCGCTGAATCATACGAGCAAGTTGAATAAGAAATGTAGTTGCAACCTCTAATTTTATTTATATAAACAACTTATTAAATAAACTCATTAAATAAAAGGTAGCATATATAATAGATCATCTTTATACTAGCTATAGTATACTAACCCTAATATCTAAAGTATTTTTATTTTATTTATTTGTCTAATCTACTACTTTTCTTTTTCTTGAAGTCTGTGTGGATGTTACCCTTTATATAATGGTGACTTCTACTCTCTCTCTCCTGTACCTTATAATATAAGCTTACATGCTATCTTAGGGCAACTGCTTAGGGACTTGTTATACCTACTCTAAAAATTTCATCAGGGCGTCACCTTCATTAGATCTTTAGTTTGTAGCTATGCACATTTGTCTCATAATTCCTCTCTTTAAAAATATATGGTGTATTTTAACTGACTAAAAATAAGTTTTGATCATGATTATTTTTACACGGTTTTGCTTACAGTTACAAAATCTAAGATACTTTCGAACATAAACCTAATAATATTATTTTTTATGATAAAAACCTAAATATTATTGAATTAATAGTTGATCAAATCTCAAAATTCAACTGTCAAAATACATCCTATATTTTTGAACGCTCTGAACGGAGGAGTCGAATTTAACCTCATAGGCTACGGTGAATCACTGTTTTTATGGTCAGCTGTGAGACATTGGTCTCGCAAAAGCATGCATTTGCTATTGGACCATGAGCACGGCCAATTCTAGCTTTTTGATCATGTAGCTTCCACTGAGCAATGACTACCAGTTATTTCCATTTTTAACTTGCGAGCCATGACTTCTATTGCACACACCAAACGAAAGCATTAATTTCATAGGAATTATTTTCCAAAAGTTCTAACAAAATTTCTTCAGTTCATTGAGGTTTTAGAGCATCTCCAAAACCCTAAATAATATTATTTTTTATGATAAAAACCTAAATATTATTGAATTAATAGTTGATCAAATCTCAAAATTCAACTGTCAAAATACATCCTATATTTTTGAACGCTCTGAACGGAGGAGTCGAATTTAACCTCGTAGGCTACGGTGAATCACTGTTTTTATGGTCAGCTGTGAGACATTGGTCTCGCAAAAGCATGCATTTGCTATTGGACCATGAGCACGGCCAATTCTAGCTTTTCGATCATGTAGCTTCCACTGAGCAATGACTACTAGTTATTTCCATTTTTAACTTGCAAGCCATGACTTCTATTGCACACACCAAACGAAAGCATTAATTTCATAGGAATTATTTTCCAAAAGTTCTAACAAAATTTCTTCAGTTCATTGAGGTTTTAGAGCATCTCCAAAACCCTAAATAAACCATTTGGCTAGCTACCCAGTTAGGTTAGCTAGTCATATTTCCTGTGCACTCAAAGACCCTAGCTAAATTCAGCTAGCCAAATCATTCTCTATCAATTTGGCTAGTGTCCCAGGCTTGAAAATTTTGATTAACATAGAAAGAGATTTAGCTAGCATGAAAAAAATAGCTACTTATATGACTAGTCTCTTAAAGCTTTTTTTAATATGCTAGCTATTTTTTAATATGGCTAACAAGATACCTAGCCTCTTGGAGACGCTGTCCAACCACACAAGCCAAGCCAAGGAAGCCATTTAATGTTTGCTACCCACGTGAGGAATGAAGTGTGCAACCTTCAAATTTCATATTAAAAGCATGACTTTTAGTTCCATATCAGAATCCTTTAAACTAAAATTGACAACTGATTAATTTCATTTTGTAAAACTGATGAAAACTATGGAAGAACTAATTAAGGAGGTAGATGATCAATGAGCACTCCAAGCTTATTAGACGCCACTCCCTAACATACCACGTCGTCACGCACCACATTTTAAAAACATTCAATCCTTCCTAACTATATTCCCTACGTATAAGTGTTAGATATCACTATAATATTACCACCATATATACCAGCAACCATTAAGCTTCAGTAGATGCATATCTAAAATTTTTCATGTCCAAGTGACCAGATTTAGACATCAATGGTTGTTATCTTTCAAATTTTCTTGTTGGTTATCGTATTTTGTCATTTTGGTCACAGTCAAATGTCGTATTAATTAGTACTCTTGTATTTCATCTCTAGTCTAGTGACGTGAATGTCACTTTTGTTTCACGCAGCCATACCCTTTCTTCAAATTTTCTTGAAAGTTATTGCCTTACTACGATTAACCAGTTATAAGCGCTTAAGAGCATTTGTCGTGCAATTAGTTGGTTCATGGACTTTTTTTTTCTCTGTCCTCACGTTTAATCTTCTAATCTCCTCTATTCAAGTACACATTTCTGACGTAAGTACATTAAAGCCTTCAATATTTACTTAGATAAAGGAAAAATTTCTAGTACTTTTTTAGACCGTGAAAATCCTTCTAAATTCTAATATAGCGTAGCTGTGCATCTCCTGAATATAGAAAAAAGAGGAAAAAGAATAACGTCCTGGCGTATCATCACATTCTTTTATATTTTCTCCCTGAAGATACCTTTGGAGCCAACGAAACCACAAAAGCTGTAGTCTTTGAGTGACACAACTTGTCCCATCTCGACAAATGTAATGTGCATCAGCCTGTCACCTAACGTGCGAATAAAATACTCACTCTGGACATCAGACATGGGCGTGCCTACACCTCCAGCCACCCTGGTACTCCCTCAGACTTAAAATATAAGGAGTTTTAAAGGTGGATACAGATAAAAGTTATTAAAATTAAATAAAAAAAATTTATGATTGATTGAGAAGAGAAAATAGGTGAAAAATTTTTATAGTGAAAACTTGTGATTGATTAAAAAGAGAATATAGATATAGGTGTTGTTATATTTTGAAACAAAATTTAAATACTAAAAATTTTATATTTTAGGAGGAAGCAGTAGAACCGTTTTTTCTATACCACCACATTAGCCACGAGCTTCTGTCGCCACATTCCATCCTGCGAAATCGTGAAGAGACAACCCTGGCCCGTTCGTACAAACGGCTGTACGGGCCCCAGAATTCCAGCGCCCGCCTCGGAGCGGAGCCTTGCGCCGTTTGCACGACACGAGCACCGCACCTGGGACGGTGACCGATGACTAGTTTAACTCGCCGTCCTCGTCGATCTGAACAGAAACACACGCTTGGCTTTGGCCGCCGCGCGGCGCCCGGTGCCAAACGCACGAACGTGACACGGGCGCGAGAGATTTCAGCAACCTAACCGCGCGGAGCGGTGGTTTGTCTGGTTGATAGCCGAGACCGCTAGTAGCACAGCACGGGAGAGGCATCGTCGCCGTATCGGCATCAGATCAGGCTCAGGTAGCGGACGAGCGGATAGCTCGAACCTGCCGCGGACGAAGATTCCGAGGTACTAGATGCCGATGGGGGCGACGCGTTCACACTGCCCTCGCGCGTATACGTACGTACGTGTTCGTCTTTGCTTTCGTCTCTTGTACCAGCTGCGCTCCATTCCGCCTCGGTTCTCAGATCAGAACGATGTTTTGTTTCCCCATGATGATATTACACTATGTGGTATACTGACGTTAGGCCATCTAGTTGATTGATTGCATGGGAGAGGAATAAATGAATGAATTGTGTGATTGCGTATAGGAGCACGTCACGGTCAGAGCATATATGAGATTGTGGCTGAAGAATGCACGAGACAATTGATCATGATCTGAGCTTGGGACCCAGACCGGGGGCCGGTGACAAGGGGAGCAAGCGTGGCCTCTCGAGCGGGGCAATATCTGAATCGGCAAGATCGTACGGTTTTTTCGTGGCATCAATGTCACATGATGACAACATTAATACGGAAGCCAACCCATTGGGTAGGTTTGGAACTCATGTTGTCTTGATGAAATTTGGATTTGATCCGTTAGGTACCACCGGACATTGGGTCGTCCAGGGTTTTTCTGTCTGGGTTTTTCTTCTCATGACTAGTGCACAGTGCTGTGGGACATAGTGGTCGGAGTTATGTTGGCGTCTGCGGCATAAATAAAGTTATGTAAGTTTGTAATTGGCTCAATCAGCACATCTAATGGCTAATTAATGGGACTACTTGGGTCCAGATTCCCTGGAGTTGAGGCCAACTCTACCTGGTGGATTTGGCCAAATCTGAATCATTCATTTGCTTTTATGGCTGAGATCATGGTACCTCACCCTCTTCTAATTAACTCCCTTAATCAAGTAGATTTGGAGGGGAAATACTCATCTTTTTAGCTATTCCCTCTATAACCGTGATAATACTCCCGCCAAGTCAATCAAATAAACATACACATTCTCTTTTTCCCCAAACAACCCACCCTATCTTGTTGTTGATCAGTTCCAAGCCACAGATTCAACGCAACTTTTCCACATACAGACAGAAGAGAGTCACATTGACCTCAATAGAGATGCATGCACCAACATGGAGCAACATTGAACACCCAAGCTAGGTATGGTTTTTGATACAACAAATGAAACATGGAAATTCTGGGTTAATTATGCAGGAAAGGTAGGATTTGATGTTAGGAAGCACTACTCAAATAAGAAGGATGGAGTCGTAACATCAACTAGATTCTTATGTGCTAAAGAAGGCCAAAGAACAAAAGATAAGTGTGATGATCAATACAAGTCTTCTAGAGCTGAGACAAGAACCGGGTGTAAAGCACGAATGGGGATAATTTTGGATAGGAAAACCAACAAATATCAAGTTCATGACTTTGTGGAGGAGCACAACCATCTCATTTATCTGCCAGAAATGATCCACCTGATCTCATCACAACGCAACATATCTGTAGTTGATGCTATTGATATAGATGCCGGGGACGATGCAGGTATTGCCCCAAAAGCAGCCCATGACTTCGCTGGACAACTAGTTGGTGGAACAACAAATCTTGGTTACACGCTTCAAGATCGCAAAAATTACTTGAGGAATAAACGCCAAACTAGCCTGCAATATGGTGAGGCCGGAGCATTGTTAAGTTATTTTCAGCAGCAAATAATTGACAACCCATCTTTTCAGTATGCCATTCAATTAGATAGTGAAGAGCAGATAACAAACATATTCTGGACTGATGCAAAGATGCTAATAGACTATGCTTTATTTGGTGATGTTATTACCTTTGACACTATATATTCCACAAACAAGGAGTTCAGGCCTTTCGGAGTTTTTGTTGGATTTAACCACTTTTGAGAAGTAGTGATTTTTTGAGCTGCTCTAATGTATGATGAAACTGCAGACTCCTTCAAATGGTTATTTGAAATGTTTCTAGCAGCACATAATAAAAAGCAACCAAAAATCATTTTTACTGATCAGGAACTAGCAATGGGAAAGGCTATTGGTCAGGTTTTTATGGATGCAACACATGGTTTGTGCTGTTGGCATATAAATCACAATGCAATAAAACGTGTAAGCTCATACAAGAATGATGGGCTAACAATTCTGAAGGAACTGAAGTGCTGCATGTATGACTATGAGAGAGAGATGGACTTTGAATAAGTATTCAAGATGATGCAGTCTAAAGTGAAACAAGAAAGTTGGTTGGATGGTATTTACACCCTAAAGCACAAATGGGCTTATTGCTTTATGAAGGATGTCTATACTCTAGGAATACGCAGCATGCAGCTTAGTGAGAGCTTAAACAAAGACCTGAAGGAATACTTGAAACGTAATTTTGATATAGTGAGGTTCTTCTAACATTTTGATAAGGTTGTTGAGGATAAGCACATAAAGGAGGTGAAGGCTGAATATGAAGCTAGAAAAAAATTACCAAAGCTAAAATTAAAAGTGACACCAATGCTATAGCAAGCAGCAAAGGTTTATACACCACCCATATTTCAAAAATTCCAAGAGGAGTTTGAAAAATCCACAGCAGCTTATATTAAGTCATCCACAGAACAAGATTCTAGCATGGAGTTTATTGTTGCTATTAGCAGTCTTGATGGGCTACCAAATGATAAACATGATTTTCTAGTATATGGACACCCTAGGGATCATACAGTTTCTTGTAATTGTATAAAATTTGAGAAACATGGCATCCTCTGTTATCATGCCTTAAAAGTACTTGATATGATGAATATCAAGTTGATACTAGAAGTATATATTCTAAAAAGATAGACAAGGGAAGCAAAAAGTAGCATTGTGCAATATAGCAAAGGAAAGAAAATTTTAGAAGATCCCAAGTTAGAAAAGACACGTCGATACAAATCACTTTGCAGGAAATTTGCTTGTTTGGCTACTAAGATAGCAGACTTCGAAGAATCATATGTGTTGTTGGACAGTGCACTTGATTCATTGAACAAGGGAGTAGAAGAGAAGATACGTGAAATTTCACCAACAAAAGAGTCTTCTAATGGCAGTCCATCAGGCTCACAACAAAACTCACTTGAAAACATAGAGAGTATAGTGGTTGGTTTAAGAAAGAGACCAGGTCAAAATAGAAGTAGAAAGCCAAAGGACTAGGTTAATTCAATGCAAGAAAAAGTCAAGTAGAAAAGCAAAAGGCAATCCAGATCAGTGTAGCAAAAAGCCAATAAGAGATGCATAAGCCAGAGAAAGGAAAAGAAAAGCCCGGTAGATAATGTACAATACTCCAACCATAAGGTAGTAACTACATTGTGATCCCAGGTTCTCTTGGTTCCATCAATTATTTATATATCCTTACAACTGCAGCCCATTTAATCGTACTATAATTTGATTTGTAGGGAGTTGAGATACCAAATAATATCTTATGGATAAATTATGATGAACCAATAGAAGAATGCCAACCCAACGATAGTAATACTAGTTTCATAGAATTATTGTTAGTAAGTTACAAACTAGTATTTTTACATAGTTAAGAAAATCACATATTTGGTTTATGAAATACTTCTATTGTAACAGGGATCATAGGATACTAATTTACCTTCATCACATATCACTCCTTCAGATAACAGAAACTACAATAATGTAAGATTTTTATTCTCTATTGTCTAATGACCCAAAAAAATTGTAGTGTATAATTTTTTGTCCTCATTTTATTCTGATGCATGCTATCTGTAGGGCACAACTTCTACTTTTGCTCAGAATCAACAATTTATATTTGCTCCTACAAACAACTTTGAGGGGATAAATGGGGTTCCCTCATCACATATATTTCCATCAGTGAACACAAATTACAGTAATGTATGGTTTTTA
This sequence comes from Oryza meyeriana var. granulata, assembly GCA_003991445.1. Lineage (NCBI taxonomy): Eukaryota > Viridiplantae > Streptophyta > Magnoliopsida > Poales > Poaceae > Oryza > Oryza meyeriana. The sequence continues at coordinate 68,174 of RYFJ01000638.1, read as the reverse complement.
TTACTCCTATCCATTACCTGAAGGCACAAATATATTGTATGATAAGTGAACACAATTATACTGTATGATATTTAGATCTTAACTATTTTTCCACATTTTATCTACAGGAACCAAGTGTCAGCTATACTCAAAATCATTATGGCCCTACAAACAACTTGGATGGGATAAAAGGGTTATCAAATCGATTTCCATGACAGTGCAGTATAAGTTCTTGGACTACGGATTAAAGCCAGTAGTTTGAAACTCTATTGTTGTGAACTTTTGATTCGTGAACATGCTATGCATTCCATTCTTCATGAACATTAGATGCTATTTCCCTTGCATTTTCGTTTGAATGCATAATCACACATGCATATCTGTATTGCAGAACAAAAACGATAAAGCAAATGAAATATTGGTTTTTGCACACTTCTTAGATTGATACATGAGAGTATTAATTAATTGATAGAATCTAAAGTAGGTAAAAAAACACCTATTTGGCTGTACCTTTTAGAGAGGCCTCCTCTCCCCCCCTCCCCCCTCCCAAAAAAATTGTTGAGCATGATTTGGGGTGGATGGGGGTGAGATGTTGGTGCTCGAAATCTTGAAGGCTTCAGCTCAAGGTGGGGAAAAGCAGTATTACCATGGTTGAACACAAAAATCAACCATGCCGGTAAAGACGATGAGAGGATGATGCCTCGGTGGCAAGGGAACAATGGTCTGTGCCTTGGTGAAGATAAGGCGTGGTAGTCGCGAGAATATAGAGGTGAGTGTCACGCCCTAAAAATCACTTTAATTAAAAATTGTTTTTGGGGTAAATTGAAATACAAGAATACGCTAAAAAAATTTGTTTGAGAAACGCGTTTGAATAAAATTTTGAAATTTCCAATATTAAAAATCCCAAGTTTAAATTTTAAATAAATGCTTGGATGCTTTTATATTCCTGGGGTTTTGGTCGGAATATTTTAAGCGTTTAAGTATTTATGATGATAAAACTCTATGTGTTTCGTGGTGGTATTTATTTCTGGTAAATTCCCCACGATTTAATAAACTCTCTGAAATTTCCTTGGAATTTTCGGAGCTCCAGAATTAATTTTAATAGGACAAAGATTATTTCTATAATTAGATAAATCTATAATAAAATCCCTATCTTTTCTCCTATCCGGGTCATTTCGGTTCAGTCCTTTGAACTCTCCCCGTTCATCGTGAACTCTGACATCCTTTGTCTTCTAGGGTTTCGTGTCGCTCCCGGAACCCTAAAACCTCCTCAACGTTCCAATTCTCAAAATACACCGATATTTCAATCGATCGCATGTTTCCTAAACTATTTCCTCCTCCGTCCTCGACTCCCAAAATATTCCCCATTCCAATATTCTCAAAATTCCCGAAATATTCTTATGCTTTGAGAGTTCCAAAAATTCCGGCGAATTTCCTTGATTCCGAAAAAAAATATTTCGGTCCCAAAGGTGTTTCGACGCTTTTGATTTTCCATATATATATATATACGCCAACATTCGCGACCCTCCAAATTCCAAACATCTCCCCCCAATTTCCGATATTCCTAATACTTCTTGAAATTCTGAATTTAAATTCTAAATTTAGAATTCTAGAAAAATCCCCAAAATCCCCACCTTTTCTCTTTTCTTTATTTTTCTTCCAATCTTCCGTCTCTCCTTTTATTTTTCTCGAAGTCTGTTTCCTCCCTCTTGTTCATCTCTTCCGTTTCTCTCTCTGCTCAGGCCTGTAGCAGATCGAGCCGCCGCCGTCGCCTGTGCCGCCCCGGCCCTCGGCCTCGCTCGCCCGGCCTGCGCCAGCCCGCGCCGCCCCGGCCTCCGCGCCGAGCTCGCCCGCCGAGTGCCGCCCCGGACTCGGTCCGCTGCCCCACAACTGCCTGCCGCCGCGTTTTTCGGCACGTCGCGCCACACGCCCCCACGACGCCGCCATAACCGCGCGAGCCGATGTCGCCATCCATTTCCCCACTCCCTCTCCTGTTTTTCCCTCAAAGCCGCCGTCGCCTGTGCCTCCTCGCCACACGCAGCGTCGCCGGCTCTTTGCCGCGCCGCTTCCTGCCCCTGCACGCCGAAGCCGCCGCCCTGCTCCTCGCCCCGGCCGTCACCGCCGGTGCGCCGTCGCCTACGCCTCCTCCCTGCCGTCGCCGCCGCCCCTCTGCTGCTCCCGTCGCCTGCCTCGGCCGGCCGCGCCTCCAGTCGTCACCGCCGGCGTCTACAGCCCTTTGGGCCGTGCTGCCGCCGCCCGGCTCTGCCCCGAGCCACCGTTGCCGTCACCTGCTCTCCAACTGACGGTCTCTGCGTCGTCAACCTCGTCGTCGTCTTCTGCGCCTCCAGCCGCCGCCTCCGCTGCTCCTCACCCCGGCCACCACGGCCCGTAGCCATTGAAGGTCATCGTCGCTGCCGTCGGCGTCGTCGTTTTCGCCCGCCGCTGGTGAGCACCACGCCTCCCTGCCTGCCCTCCCTTTTGTTGGTTGTCGCCGTTGTCGTTTGTCCCGGTGCCCAACTCCTCTTCCCCGTCGCTGTCTTGTCACCGTCATCGCTGCATCCTTCCTGTCGCGCTACCACCGCCCCCGCCTCAGACCATCGCCGCCGTCGTCCTGTTCCCCAGGCCGTCGCCGGATGACATCGTCCTCAGTGCCACGCCGCCGCTGGTGAGCCACGGCCGAAGTTCCTCCCTTGCTCTCCTCCTCGTCGTCGTCGTCTTTTCTCCGCCGGCTTCGCCGCCTGCCACCGCTGGACCAGCGTCGCCGCCTCTCTTCCATCCGTCGTCGCTGCCGTCCACATCCAGCGCTACCGCCCCCATCTCCTGCACGCGTCGCCCTCGCCCCGAGCGCCTGCCGCACCGCCCAACAGCCCGCCGCGGTGAGCACTCCTTCGGTGTCGGTCCCTGTCTTCCTTCCCTAATCCACCAGCCGTCGCCGGGTCTCGCCGTCCTCAGCACTGGCACCTCTGTCCTTTCCCATCGCCGTCGTCGCATTACCGTTGCCATCTACACCCGCACCTATTCCCCTCCCCTAATTCGGCGGCCGTCCATCGTCGCCATCCTCCTCCGCTGCACTGCGTCGCCGTCTTGAGCCGTCGTCGTCGTCATCGCATTTCTCGTCTCTCCTCGGTCTCTGCTCGCCGACACATCGCTATCGTGCTATCGTCAATCGCTACCGTCGTCGTCGCTCTCCCCGGCCGCTGCGCCGGCGTGTCTCCTGTGCTGCGCCTTAGACGGCCGAGCTCGATTTGGCCCCTCGGCGTGTCACTGTTGCACGGACCCTAGCGTCTCCCCCTCCTTTGTGATCCAGACGTATATGTCTCCAAATCATTCAATCTTCATAAACCGTTGATCGGATCTCATCCGTCCTATCCTTTCGAGTCCAATTTGGGTCATTGGACCTCCCTAAATCCAGTCACCTCCACACGTCTAAATCCAATCGTCACGTCAATCCTAGCCAGACCATCTCGTCTGCCACCTCAGCCCTGATCTCCTCGCCATCGATCTACCTCATCACCATCTCACCTTTCGTGCCACATCGGCATCCACCTCAGTCATGACATCGTTTCCTTGTCCGTGAGGCAAACACATCAGTCCAGTCCACCGCCTCACCTTTTCCCCTCTATGAACCTAGTCCACAGGATCTGTGTCCATGACAGTAGGCCTCACTCTCTTTCTCCAGTGCCAAAAATAATTATTTTAGTGTAATCCCGAGAGAATATTCTTGAGAATATTCTTTTTCAATCCATTTTGGATGTATTCCGAATTCAATCTTCCAAAAGCCATATCTTTCCCGTCCGAACTCTGAATTGACCCGTTCTTCTTCCTAATTTCATCTAAAATTATAATCTACTTGTTTGTATAATTTTTATGTACTGTTTATTTGGAGTTCTTAGGCTTTTTATCGTTTTGCGTGTAGTATACCGTAATCGCTGTTTCGAGAGACCGCGGAGTCTACGGAAGAGTTCGGACGAGCGATCGAAGATGTTTGGTTGCAAGGCAAGTCACACATTCATCCTTGAGCATGTTGAACCTACTTTGTGAAATATTTTACGATTTATAAATAAATTGCATGTTTTGCCAATTACATGGAATATGGAATAACCTATCCACATACCTGAGACCCGGTTCATTTGTTATCCATTCTTTGATAACCTTGGGTGATAATTTGACTAGCTTAGGTCCCATTGGAGGACCTGGCTAGAGATAGGACCTGCTTAGCCATGCTTAGCAATATAGCTCACCTGGGAATTAAATATTATCTTTTCATATGATTCGACTCAATGTCGGAAAAATGGAACCTTGGATAGGCTGCTGTTAAATTACTAAAATTTTGACCCTAAATGGTGGGCTGTGGGTGTATGGTTTTGATTGTCACACCCATGGCAATTAAGGACCGGTTCGCGGGAACCACTTGGGCAACTTCCCGTACTTGCCACAAGCCAGCGTGGGCAACGGCTGGGCTTGAAGCGTTTCTTCTCCCTCTCCTAGGCACCGAAGAAGAGGGTGGGCGTGATGGAGTTGGGTCGGCCCGGGGTAGGGTTGATCGGTTGCCGGATTCACCGTGGCGCAAGGGGGGTAGCCTGGCCAATATGGCGTGCCCTGTCGGCAGGTGCAACCTCAGCGTGGTGTGGATGGTTAGGGAGGGGTTGCGTGAACGGTCCTGTCACAGCCTCGCACGGGACATCGTGGTGATCTACTGGCACACGGGAACGTGTGTGGGGGCTGTGTCTTGTGGGTACAGTTGTACACCTCTGATCAGAGTAAAACTATTCGAATAGCCGCGCCCGCGGTAATGGGCACATTGGCCAAGACTCACCGTGATTAGTCTCACCCTAGATAATTAATCTGGTTTTATCAAACTGGTGTTGTGGAAGGTGTGTGTCCGGTCGGCGTGGTTGAGCTGACCGGGGGTGACCGGTTAGCGTGGTGTAACGCTAGTCGGTGGAGACTGGTGAGTGTGGTTTAACTCTCATCAGTTTCGCCTGGTGGTCGTGGTGTAACTTCCATCAGCGCGGCCTGATCAACGTGGTTTAGCGTTGGTCGGGAAAAGCTGGTCAGCGTGATACGTTGTCCGGTGGTGACTGGTTAACGTGGTGTAGCGTTAATCAGTGGAGTCCGGGTAACGTGGTGTAACGGTACCCGGAGGTGTCTGGTGAACGTGGTATAGCGTTCATCAGTGGAGACTGGTTGACGTGGTTTAGCGTCAATCAGTTGGGAATGGTTGGGCCTGGTTAACGTGGTGTAACGTTAATCGTTGGAAAATTAATCTTGTTAAATTTATCAACATTTTACTGTTTACGAACTACTACTGTTTACAACTGCTTTTACGCAAATGAGCCACCAGCCTCCCTTTGAAATCCCGTGCACAAATGCATCATTGGTGTGGCTTGTTGAGTATGGTGGGTGGTACTCAGCCTTGCTCTTTCCCCCTTTTCAGAAGTGAGGACCTTGGCTTATATCCCAGTTGAGCTTGCCTGTGGCGTGGAGCTGAAGTCACGCTAGTTTCGCCTTTTCGCTGCTGTTTTCTTCCGTGTGAGGACTAAGTGCCTCTTCTGTATGTATTTACGCTTTATTTATGTTTGAAACTGTTTATTGATTTGTCGTTTTGTGTACCCTGGCTTGATTCCTGGACAGGGATTTTAATACACAAAATAGTCTGGAAATTGGCTAAATTTCTGGGCGTGACAGTGAGGCAGATGGTGCTGGTTGCCAGAGCATTTGTGGACTCAGGGTCGATGGCGTCGCCGGTGTGCTCACCTGAGCTCATGCTGTGACCTGCTACCCTTATCCAAACATGTATGGTGGCTTCGTGTGGCTTCCAGGAAGGAGAAAATGAGACTTTTATTTAGTGAGACATGATCTCAGCCATAGAAGCAAATGGATGGTTCAAATTCGGCCAAATCCACCAGGTGGAGTTGGCCTCAACTCCAGGGGATCCAGACCCGGGACTACTTTGCTACCCAATCAAAATTCGCAAGATCCCATTTACGTATTTGATTATACCCTCCATGCACTGACAATCATGGCCGTTCGGTTCTGTGGGGAGCGCCGGTAGTGCCTCGATTCCGTGATTTGACCAATGATAGTGCTCCCAACCCGATCGATCGATCTTGCGCGTGTTGCCTCATCAGATCATGTTAGCACTAATGCACCCGCTAGAGTGACGATCCAACAAAATGTAGAGTCCGAACAAACTAAACTACAGCTAGCATTTGCTACAGAAATTCTATTACAAATTTTCTAAATTGCACAGAATTTTAATAGATCATCCGTTAATGAGTCCGAACGGATGCCTGGGGTCACCGGGCGGTGGATGCACCAACCGCCGCTGCCGCCGTGCGGTCACCGTGTCGACGACCAGGTGAAACTGAGAGCTTGATGCCTAGCACCAACAACCCCGCGAGCCAAATTAAGCGGAGACGCAAGGCGTGGGATCCCTCGCACGGTTGGGTAGTGGGAGATCTCGCCACTCATATGCCGTCCAGGAGTAAGAATATCGCCGTCACCTTTGGCAGCATTCGATCGAGTGGGCGGCCGGGTCAATGGGCCAGGCACGCCCAAGCCAAACTAAGCCGGGCGCGAGGTGTATGGTTAGGTACACCGTAACCGTCTACAGTATTGCCGCAACCGGCGAAATGGCTGGACCAAACTAACAACCCTGTTACATCGGGATCGATCGCTGGCGGCGTGTTATGTCTGGATCGATCGCTGCGTGCGTGTTTTTTGTGTGGGTTTGGGTATAGTACCGCGGCAGATCGTTTGGGGCTTTTGCTTTTGGCGTCGTTTCTATTTTATCTCCGTGTCTTGTAGGCAAGGTGAACGTACCCAAGGCCATCCACCACGCGACAGGACTATCTGCTTTAAGATCTGATACAGGGAAAGGATTCCAGGCCAGATGGGGAGACTGGATATCGTTCTGCCTCGTACTGACATCCTCATCGAGGTGATAATGTTGCTAGGATTATGGCTATGGCTAAACAAATTTGAGCGTATTGTGTTGCTTACCATGGGTTTTTAGTTGTTACCATATATCAGCGTCTCCAAAGCTCCATTAGCAACACATGAAGCCCTACACGGGACGCAACACCCTCTTTCTGCCGATTCGATCCAGGCCCAGGCTAGAACTCTAATGCCCACCATCCAAGCTACGGCATTATGTGATGAGGGACCGGCTAGGCAACACACCAATACACGATCGTTCCATTTTCAAATTGCCTGTGGACAATCGCTGAAGCCGAAAAGGATGTGCCCTGCACCATTGCACGACGAGATAAGGCTACTTCATGGTGCGGATCTGACGGTGCGACTAGCTCCTGCAGTTGTCACCTCATCAATATCTTGCAGCTAGCTACACCGTTCTGAACGGAGTGGGATTACATGCAGTCCCTATAGAGACTGCACGTTAAGCTACTGCACATATCATCTTCCGTACAAATTTTTAATAAATGGTTCAGATCGTTAGCAATAGTGTCAGTGCTACAGATCCTCCACATACCATAGCTGATACCGTGGTACGCACTGCGACGAGGCTGCCCGGCGCACTAGCCAATTATTGTCACGCACATCAACCAAAAGCCGCGAAACGTTGGTCCTCCGGGTCTTCACGATAGGCAGCAACTTGTGCAGCCAGCCAGCCATTCACTGCATATATAACCTTGCAGTGCATTTGCTATGTGCCTGTACCCTGTTTAATTATGCCCGCATTCCAAATCAGGCAGGCCAACAATAGCAATGTACCCTCTCATATATGCTCTTGTAGGTCATATGCGTATAGAGTAATATCACTAATATAAGATTGTCCCATAGATGACCGATCAAGATCTCACCAATCTCGAGATACAGTGGATAATGATTGATATAGTCCTTATATATGTTTTTATGAGGATCTAACTTTGTAGATGAGATACTCCTATGTGTTTTTTTGATAATCTAACTTTGTGAGTGAGATAGTCCTACGTGTTAATATAGATATTGACATTACATCGCTTCTTTTTTTTTCATGTGCGTTTTCTACTGATAATACATTTTGTGATTTTAAATAAGTGACCTGTGTCGACGGTTACCCTGTTTTCTAGAACATGTTGGGAGGTGTCGCTATCTAAATTTTGACTGATCCTCCTAGATTAGAACTGAATTGCATGCGAGCTCAAGCTTTTGGCCGGTAAATGGACCTGCTCTGCTGCTCATGTGGCCTACTTTTGACTTTACAACCTTTTTTTTACACGGGTGAGGATAAAAAGGTTGACGACAAAAGATCAGTTACGTCAACTAGACATGCCTACAGAGAGAAGGGTATCAGAGGGAACAACAGAAGATACACCCATCGCATCGTTTTATCTGAAATTTTTACCCACTCTTCCAGAAAGAAAACCGCTTTCCTAGCCGAAACTGTTCTTGTGAACTGCAACCACGGCTGAAAGCTGAATGGTATGTTTCACTCGTCAGTGGATGCAGCGGCGCTCTCGCTTTCAAGTGGCATACGTGTGGCCAGCGTTCGTTTTCAGTACAAATCAAAAGGGCATTTTTCAATTGGCATCTTCTTTTACGTTCGTTGACCACCAAGTATATATGCAAGTATATATGCAGAATGTGCAAGTAGAACAGCAGAGGATAGATGTAAACTACGGGAGAGGTTCCAACTGAAAACCAATGGCCTACTAGCCAGCCCAGTTCTATGCATATTATGAAGCTATCAAGTGAGCCATTCTACCAAAGCCAATGCACTGCCTGTGACTTCATCTCCATCTTTTGCTTACCGAGGTGCACCCACTGAAGGCCACTTTCGCTGCATTCAAGAGCTCTCTTACTCTAACCGGGAAAACAACAATCTGCTATTAGATAAGGGAGGTTGCTACACCGGTGTAACCTAACCATTAAAGAAGAACCTTTGCTGATTGGCCATGCTGTGTTCTCCTTTACTTAGTGCAGTTGTACGTGGCTCAGTGCACACCGAAATTAAGGCACCGGTCTTAACAACTTAGTGCCAGAGCTTCTTCATCCATTTTTATGACCAGGCTTCTCAAACTATTAAAAGTTATGTCTTTTGTAAAAAAATTTCATATAGATGTTTTTTAAAAATTAAATAAATTTATTTTTTAAATTTATAATAGTTAATACTTAATTAATTATGCGCTAATAACTCGTCTTATTTTACGTGCCAAAATAAGTTTAGCCCCGTTTCGAACGGGCCCTAATAAGTGATTTCGCCATAAGTTAACACCGACACCACCAAATCTGGCTGATGCTTTCCTTTCTATCAAGAGTCATATGGATGAGCTTTATGGTGTCACATGTTTTTGTGTGTGAACTTTGGATGCCCCATGCCTCGACTGAGATGTAGCACTCAACACCTCATTTTGAGCAGACTACAAATACAATGCACAGAGACAGAGAGGTTATACTGACTCAAGAGTATTCTAGCTCTGTAAAGGGAATCTGCTAACTTTTCCTATTGTAGGGATAGGGTTTACATGCTTTGATTTAGCTGCCAACTAGACAACTTGCCAGTTAGTGCAACACAAGATGGACTTGTCAAGTTTAGTTTAGCTTATTTGGGGCTAGTTACATATCTGACATGAACGTCCAAACGGCAAGAAACCGGCTAAGTGTATTACGCACCTGTGATTTGATAATTCCAACTGATCAGTGTATGAAGCAATTGCAAATTATCGGATGATGTTTTATTCCATGTATAAAAATGTTTCAGATGTTTCGCTACTCGATGAAAATGTTTCAACAAAATTTTTTTATATATTTCAACATTCAGTGAAAAATGTTGTAACGCCCCTCTCCCGTTAACCAATATAGGTTAACAGAAATAGAACGTCTTTACCTGTAATACATGTATCAGTTCCAAGAGATCAGCTGGTACATATAAGACATTGATGGATCATTATCAAATCTTCTTTATTTATTCTGATAGAGTCCTTATATAAGTTGTAGCCTCGGACAGAACCCGGAACGTACAACGACACATTACAAAAGATCGCAACGGAAAACACAGATAAACTTACTACCCACAAGCAAAAGCTTAGGACTTAGACCGAAACCCTAAAACTATTCATACTCGCTTGCTCTTGAAAGTATCTGTTGAGAGTAGGTTCTTCGTCTTCATAGACTGCTGATTAGAATATTAGCAAGGGTGAGTATGTGGCCCGCAGCCGGCCGACGTGGCGCCCATGTGGCGGCCACGCTGGCACGGTTCGGGGAGGATGACGGTGGCAAAGAGATCGACGACGCATGACGACCGAGGGCGATCAGGTGAACGACGGCGAGCTGAGGCTGTAGGATGTGGCAAGGACGATGAGTCTCGTGAATGGTTCGGATCGGCAGATAGGTGGCGGAGGAGGGTGGTCCATGGCGAGGAACCGCAGCGGCAACGGCAAGGGACATTTGGTCACCGCTGGTGACCAATCCAGCGGTGGAGTGGTTCTGGTTTGGTTTGTTCGGGTGCGGTGACTCACGAGGGAGGGAATGGAGGGGAGTTTGGGGCTCTAACTGTGATGATGGTGCGAAATCGGAACATCGACAATGGCAGACGGCGGAGGGGAGGATTGGGGATTTTCGATCCTGAGGCTAATTGGCGGGAGTGAGGGGTGGGAAGGATTGCGGAGTCACGGGGAGTGTGGTGGTGGCGGTGGCTTGGTCAATTGTGGACTGGAACGGCGGCGGTGCTTGGGTATAGGAATGGTGGCGGTGGTGAGAGAATGCAGTGACGAGGCATGCTAGGCTGGCGGTCTGCTTTATTGTGGCTGGTTGAAGAGGCCTCGGTGCCTATTAATAGAGAGAGCTCGGTGCATGGCAACGGCGGACTAAGGCGGTGGCAACAGGAGAGGAGAGCTTGAGCTCAGCCGACGGGACGCAATAATGGCGCGGCACTATGGCCGGTGTCATCGGCGCTGCAGAGGGGAAAAACGGGGCGCGAAGAGGATGGTGATGCGATGGGACGGTGAATGGGCACGTGCGCATTGACATTTGGGGCATGCCGAAGAGAAAGGCTGCGGCGGCCATGGCCGGCTTTTGACTCCGGGCACGAGGCGAGTGGCGGAGCGGGATTCTTGCTGGGTGACGGGACGGCGGGGTTGACGACGGGGAGCTTTGCACTTAAATTGTGGCGAGACAGGGCTGTATGGACGGGATTCAGAGAAGAAATGAAAGAGATCGGGAGAGAAGAGAGAGAGAGAGAGCGAGCGGTGGGAGGAAGACGACGACTACATCGTCATCTGTGACTGATAGGCGGGGCCGCGCGGAAAAAAACGGGGCTGCCCGCAGTGGGCTGATGGGTGGACAGGGGAGCAGCACCGTGCCACTGATAGGTGGGGCCCATGGGGTTTTTAACCCACGCGCGCGCACAGGCAGGCTCATGGCATGATGCGGGGTGAGGCAGGGTGGCGTCGACCTGTTGGGCCGAGGTGGGCCGAGCGGCTGGCGCCGGGGTGGGAGAGAGAGGGAGAATGGAACGGGCCAAGGGAGAGAAGGAAAAAGAGCGGCCCGGTTGCACAGTAGTGTTTGGCTATTTTCCAGATATGGTTTTGGGGCTTATTTGAAGATTTTGAATTGGGTTTTGAATTTAAATTTGATTTTTGAAATTAGGGAAGGACGGGGAATTTCTAGAGGGAGTGTTTTGGGCTGATTTAGGGAAAATTTGAGATCACACCATGGCACGAGAATCCGATTAAGAGCTAATTTTTGCAATTAGGTTTTTTTATCAAAAATAATTTTTAAAGGGGCAAAAACACGGGTGTTAGAATTGTTTTAGATGTTTCCCTTGCTTTGTTAAAATATGAAACATAGTAAAATTGTCCGTTGAAACATTCCACTCTCGCGTATAAAACATTGAATTATAATGGTTAAAACATATATATTTCTTTCATCTGAATATAATCAACTCAGATTTTTTTAAAGATTTAATTGCAATTGATACAACAATATAATCGGATCGCAAATCAAATTAATGGTATAGGAGATAAAGTCATTTGAAGTTTAATAAAATATTGTATGCATGCAAGTGAGGATGTTGCTCCTATGTACGCTGGTATTGGCGTCCGATGCTATCGGACATACGACGTGAAGCATTCTTCGAAAGGTCATTGACGTTGACAAATGCCAAACTTGACAGAACTGTTTAACATATATAGCATCGATGTTCAAATGCTTTTTACAATTTCATAACCTTACTAGAAGTGGCCATTGAAAAAAAGAAGTAACAGGTAAAAAAAATACTTCAAAAAAATGGGTGAATGCTACTCATAGTTGCTGCAGAGAATTAACCTGTCCCATTCAATCTTACTGCAGCGCTTACATCAGATTCAAGGTTTCCCAATTAAGCGCGAAGCTTCCGCGCTTTACTCACCCGGATCGCGAGAGGCTCGGAACGCGACCGCCGTCGCCGTCGTCGATCGATCGGATGCCGTGGCGCGAGGCGAGCCCAAGTGTTTGTGTTCGAGCATTCGACCTCTGATGGCTGTCGACGACGCCGTGAGCGCCATAAATTCTCTCTTGCGCTCTCGCGACGTACCACGCCACGCGCGCTTTATCTCGATCGGCAGCCATCGGCATCACGGAGAGAACAGAAACAGGAAGCTGACACGGCGGGAACGCATGCACCCACGGACGCAGTAGTAGCTGTTTTTGGCGCCACGAACGCAAAGTGATGCAGGAAAGTTGGGCATGTAGCGGTTGCTTGAAGGGAACGGAGGATCGGTTCGAGATGCCATCCCGACGACCGGACAGGAGTCACGGGACAAGCGAATTACGTAGGGAAGCGCACGGCTGGCATGAAGAGGATACCGCTAGATAACTATTTTGGGACGTGTATGGGTTCGGCCATTCATGACTTTTTTTCGCCGAGGCCAGCCGAAAATTGCATTAAGAGCAGGTCTTTTTTTCATTACATGCATAGGATCTGTTTGGCACAAGTCTAGATTTTAGATTGATGCTGGATCTGAAGTTTATAATTGAAGTAGTATAAAATTTTATTTCATCTAGAAAAGAAATAAAATAATTTATCTAAATGTTATCAATATAATAATAGCTCCAAATCCTTAGATTTTTGGAGCTAAAAATATCCAGCTTCAAGAAATCTTGAACAAGTTGTGCAAACATAGCCATATATATCACTCTCACACACATGCAAGTATATATCTTTTTAATACACGCTTATATAAATATGACGGTATTCTAATTAGCTCGATCACATAAGTTTGACTTGAGTTTGTGCTTTCATGCCAGCCACTTGATAGTGCTACTCCCTCTAGTTATAAATGTTTAATGTTTATACCATAAGATTTAGTCAAATTTTTAAAATTTTGACTATCAATAATTTCTTAAATACTCAAGTTTAGAAAAAGGTATACAAATGTTTGTCTCTAAAAACAATATCACAATATCATAGGCTTATTAGATTTATGAACTTATCCTAAACGTTATGTTGGAACAAAGGAAAACTGTCCCAAACGAACTTAGAGTAAGATGGACGAAGGATGCTTTTTTTTTGCCTTTTTTTGCTGTGTAATCTGCCTCCCTTGGGGATAGAGCTTCATTTATATAGGCCCTAAATCGGGCAAGAAAATTACAGTCTATCCAAATTACAGATTGATCTCTATGCTTAGGCCAACGGGTGGCCCCGGCCCGGCCAATCGGGCAAGAAGTTTGTTACTGCTGAATTCACAGTGACATTTGGGACATTTGGCTGTGTCTTGCAACCTTGTGAGTCAGAATTTGAGATGACATTTTTTCAACACCCGTTTTTAACATCCAAAGACAAGGTCTATACTTAAAAACATTTATATAACTCGCTCTTGCCATTTAGTACTTAAACTTGATCGATCCTTTTTCTCACCAATTCATTGTTTTCTTTCCCAAATGTGTCGTGTGAAGTTCCGGTTCCCTACTCCCTTCCTTACAACGTGCCAAGCTGAAATCCAAGCTGCGGTCTGAAGATTTTACTCTCATCCCTTCAGAGCTGCAAATTGCAAATTTGGAGATAGAAGCTCAACCTTTTTCACTCACTCTCCTCCAGGAACTCCTAACATTTTTATTTTCTTTTGCCACTCATGAGTGTGATGCCCTGTAATTGCAAAGACTAAACCCGTTTTCCAGTATGGTTCACCATGATTTTCCAGGATAGAACTGTAGTGTGCACATCCTAATTACTACATATGTCCTAAAAAGAAGAATTCAGTTTTAGTCTCTCTCATCTAAATCAATACATAGCTAAAAGGCTAAAATATTCTCTACATTAACAAATTTCAATGTAATTATCTCCTAAAATTCAATGTATTTGTTCTCCAATTTAATAAATTTTAATGTATTTGTCTTCTACTTTTACGAACTCTAATGTATTGATTAATTTAAAGATATAGTCTTTGTGAGGATAAATAAGATAAGATAAAGATGAAGTTATTTTGAAACGGAGAGTGTAATTAACTACTTCGAAAGCAAGCATTTATAAATGCAGCGCATCTTTTCCTCAAAATGTATTAGAGGAAGGTTCTTGCTTTCCTACGACTGATGGGCACTAATTGGATGTCCAGGAAAGTAAAACTGTATAAAATTAGCTAGATGCTTCGCATCTTTTTATCATAATGAGCATGACTATTCCCTTTCCTGCAACAAGAGCTCAGCCCCGTGAATTAGAAATTTATAATAATTGCATGCTTTTAAGGCGTTCTCCACGTGGTATCCGAATTGAAAGGGCATACAAGTGGAGAGGAGCTTGCCACATTTGGTTTGGGAATCATTCAGCAGGCAATACCTCTTTAATTATGCTGTGTGTACCTTATATACAGTGTAGAGGTTGCAAATGTGTATTTCTTCTATATATTATTAAAAAAAAATCATCTTTAATTACTATTTTTTTTCAGATCTATCTGATCCGCTAATTGTGTGATGGATATTTGTTATCAGCTACATTTTTCTAATAACTACTTTTATGTTTCTCTTTACACAAGTCATATTTTAAAATGAATAAAGTAGAATGGTTGATAACATTGTACCTTATGTCTCAACTTTAATTTGTTTGGAAATTTTTATTGCTGGCTGCATGGGTTGGAATTACCTACAATTAATTTAATTTCCTGCCTCACATATTCAAATTTTATGAGCCGACCATGCCAACGGGCCGGTATTGGCCCACGTGCCTCGGTAGGGCCTAGGTTGGCATGGCACGTCCGTAGCCCCCGCATGCTGTGCCTGGGCCGAGGCCTCGACACGTGGGCCTGCACAGCACAGCCCGCTACAGCAGTCGGGCCTTAACAGGCCGTGCCGGACCGGCCCATAAGGCCTAGTTGGCCACCTCTACTTGTAGGATCCATAATATTTCTCCATACTAATAGGCCATAATAATCCTAAAAGTTAAAAAGATAGAGATTTGTCACGCCCGAAAATTCACCAAAATTTTCAAAGCTAATTTATGCATTAAATCCTCGTCCAGGAATCAGTCGAGATACACAAATCAATAATTTGATAAACATAAACAAAATGATAAACGATAATACTTACAAAAAAGACACTTAGTCCTGACACTGAAGAAATCAGCAACGGAACGACAACCTAGAAAAGCTTCAGCACCAAGGGCACAAGCAGCTCAACTGGGGTATAAGCCAAACACTAAACACCTCTCCTCCTCGTAAATCTTTACTCTGATGATAGTAATATTGCAAGACTGAGAACCAACCACCGTACTTAACAAGCCACACAAAGAATACAAAATAATACAACAGGATTCCGAAGAAAAGGCATAGTATGGTTTATTTGTACAAACATCATTTAAACATTTGCATTTAAAATCATTGGAAAACAGTATAGTCTAATTATTAATCAATATTAACCCAATCACTAAACAACACTTCAATGCAATTCAGGCCCAAAACCATAACTCTCTAAACTAGAGCTATCAAATTTCCATCAATTATCATTATTAGTGAGTAGTGTGGGACTAATCACGAAAAACTGCTAGCACTTCTTTACTAAATATTCAAATTTTACTGATCTGTAATGAATAGAGTATTAATTATTACACTTGCTAAACTAGTATGGTCATATCACCATCTGACATACGCCATACGCTAACTAAGCACATGGCACAAAAGGAGCAAGCACCAGTACACTAACAAGCAAGCTAACACACGCAGCTAAACTAACGAAAAGAAACTAGTCTTGAGGGTGTAGCTTAGGCTTTGGAAAGATAATCGGAGAGCCTCTTTGACTTCTTCGGCTGGCTTAACATTCCTTCCCTAAGTGCGGCATTGGTTGATCTAAGGCGAAGGCGCTTGGCTTCCACTAGCGGGTTGTCTCCTTCTGGCTGAGGGGTGTCTGTTTCTCCTTTTATTTCCTTGAGCTCTTTTTCCAACTCTTGGATCCTCTTATGACGTAGCTCCTGATTCTGTTGCGTCAGTTGATCCACCTTCCTTTGCAGCTTGTCGATCTTCATCTACTATACATGCATCAGGATCCTGGTTTTTCCTTTGTAGTTGGCGTGAAGATTATCCAAGTAATGTGGCATAGTCCTCATGTGCACTATCACCATATTGTTTTCAAACCAAGTATTCTTGTAACCATTCTGCAGACCTGACCAGTTATGGGAGGGATCATAATGATATACCATACTTGCCACAGCAGTGTTGAAACAATGATGAAGTGGGCACAAGGCTTCATAAGAAACTTCTTCTCGAGTAGACAAGAAATGATCAGCTTCGACAGTGAAGGTGAGTCGAGGAAGGTCTTCTTGGTTGGAGTCAAGAATCACCGTGATCTTATAGCAAAAGTCTGTACCGTTGTTGGCAAAGTTGTGTAGTGGTATACTAGTAAAGACTAATATCCGATTTCGGCAGCCATACAGTGAAGCTCTACCGAGAAACCATCGTTTCCAAGGTATACACTTTCTCTGTTGGCCATCTAAAACAAAGTTGAAATTTTTCAGTTAGTAATCCTTCTTATGTTGCCTCTGGTTAGGGGGTAAGGAGAGGAAAAAGCAAACATCAGAAAAGGGGAGGGCAAGAAGATTTTCACAAATACAGTTTCCTTTAACATTTAACAAACATGTCCTTACAGGTTTAACCATTTGGCTTATCCTACAGTCAAGATTGGCTCTGATACTAACTTGTGACATCCAAAAATTCACCAAAAATTCCAAAGCTAATTTGTGCATTAAATTCTCGTCCAGGAATCATCCGAGGTACACAAATCGATAATTTGATAAACATAACCAAAACGATAAACTGTAATACTTACAAAAGAGACACTAGTCCTTATACAGAAGAAATCAGCAGCGGAATGACAATCTAGCGAAGCTTCAGCACTAAGCCTACAGGCAGCTCAACTGGGGTATAAGCCAAACACCAAACACTTCTCCTCCTCGCAAATTTTCACTCTGATGATAGTAATATTGTAAGACTGAGTACCACCCACCGTACTCAACAAGCCACACAAAAAATACAAAATAATGCAACAGGATTCCAAAGAAAAGATATAGTATGGCTTATTTACATAAACAACATTTAAATATTTGCATTTAAAATCATTGAAAAACAGTATAGTTTAATTATTAATCAATATTAACCCAATCACTGAACAACACTTCAATGCAGTTCAGGCCCAAAACCATAACCCTCCAAACTGGAGCTATCAAATTTCCATCAATTATCATTATTAGTGAGTAGTGTGGGACTAATCACGAGAAACATTGCTAGGCCGCCCATTAACCACGGGCACGGCTATTCAAACAGTTTTACTCTGGTCAGATTGGTACCAATTTACCCAAAAGACACAATCTCAACATCATGTCAGCCATTCATCGCGATCCCGAAAGTATCCGAATAGAGATTGTGACAGGACCCTCAATGTAACTCGCACAATAGGAGTGCCTCCCGCCAAGCCTCCGGTCTTCGATAGGAGTGATCAATGCCTTCCTGCAAGACGGCTCGACGCCCGAACTCATGGACTTATTGATAAATGCCATGTGTGGACTTATATCAGCCACAAACAAGCCCTGGTGCCTCCCATGGAACTCATCACACTTTAAATCCCACTATTACCCATTCTAGCTTGTAGTTAGTATGAGTATTGCTTCGCAACAAGTAGTCCGTGAACCGGTCTTTAATTGTCATGAGCACCACTACCAACATCATCATTTCATGTGCTCACAACCCACCATTTAGTCAGATTTTAGTTGGCAAGTTTAATTAAACAAACACGACCAACTGTCATGAAAAGATAGCCATTAATCATTAATTAATCCGAAAGTGAATGAATAGTTCCCCCAAATAAAATGACGCTAAAGTTTCTATGCATTGACTAAGCAGAACCTAAATAATCTAGCTAGATCATTAAATAGTCACCCAACTAGTCAATATTAATTACCTAGGGTATCAAGGCAAAAGTATCAATGTCAATTCATGGCCATAGTCAAAAAAATATAGGAATATAATATTTATCCATAATAATGACATTCCAAAATATTGCATGCAATCACATTAAAATAAAATAGTTTTCACAAATGGGATCAACATGCTCAAGGGGATTGTCATGTGACTTGTCTTGCAATCGAAAAGTTTTCAGTAGGTCTTCCGAACACTTCCCCGTACTTCGCGACCTTCCGAAATGACAGAAACGACACAACTACACGCAAAATGAGGAAAAACCATAAGAAACTCCAATTAAATAGTACATAAAAGTACATAAACATGTAGATCATAATTTTAAATGAATTTAGGAAGAGGAATGGGTGGAATCGGAGTTCGGATGGAAAAGTTACGGCTTTCGGAAGTTCGAATTTAGAGAAAATCCAAAAAGAACTAGAAAAGAATATTCTGTAGAATATTCCCTCAGAAAAATAATTAAATGAATTATTCTGAAATAGGAAAAGGAGGTGGAGGCATAGACACAGCTCATGTGGACTAGATCCATGGATTGAGGATGGAGAGTACTGGTGGATTTTTGAGGTGGATGCCACGTGGACAAGGGAGCTAAGGTGACAGCTGAGTGGCAAATCTAGGGCTGACATGGCATGATGACTGGATTAAAGAGATCCAACAGCTGAGATCCAACCCGAGGAGATCCAACGGTTAGGGTTTGCTCTGGATGTTTAAAGGGAATCGAATGGATCGAATTCCATCCAGATGGATCGAACGGCTGAGGATTTTCTCAGGTTATTGGCGTGGGGCCCAATCGTCATCGGCACAAAGGAGGGGAAATCGTCGAGGCCCGCATGTCTGTGTCGCAGGAGAAGGGGTGCGCTGGCGCCCACATGGCTGTGGCACAGGAAGGGGACGAGCCCGGGCGTCCATCATGGCGCGACACTAGCGCTAGGGGTGCTTGGCTGCGGCGACGTCCGGTGGCGGAGGGCGACAACGACAGCGACCGACGGCGGCGCAACGGTGATGTGTCGGCGGCAGACGATAGCGCTGGGATGGTGGAGGGACGGCAGAAGGACGACGACGGCGACAGTGACGGAGAGGAGCGGCGGCCCGATGCGAGAGGCGCCGGAGAGATAGGAGATCAAGTGGCGGCTAGGCTCACCCGCGACACAAGGCACTCGAAGACGACGACGAAAGCGGCCAAACGGCGGCGCCGACACGAGGACAGAGTGGCGAAGGCAGCGGCTCTAGATGGCGGCGGCAGCTGGGGTAGAGCAGCGGTGCACGGGCAAGGACGGTGCGAGGCTGGGCACAGGCGGCGAGAGGGCGGTAGCTATTTATGGTGGGGCGGGCGTTACCCAATCTGAGATCAGCGGCGGAGGAGGCGTGAGGTGGCAGCGCAGGTCGGGTTGGCAGCGCGCAGGCCGTGCAGCAGTGGTGGGCCGGGGCCTGGGCGGAGCGGCAGCAGTGTGGGCCAAGGCTGGGAGGGAGGCACGGGTGTAGACCAGGCCAAGGAGTGGCACAAGCTTAGCTAGAGGCCTGCTCGGGTTCAGCTGAAAGGAGAGAAGGCAGGAGGAAGAAGATGAGAGGAGGAAGAAGAAGGAGGAAAAGAAAAGAAGGGGGAAAAAGGAAACAAGAGGAGGGAAAAAGAGAAAAAGGAAAAAGGAAAAGAATGAAGGGGTTTTCCGAAAAAAATCCAATTTTGCAAAAATTGGAATTTGGGGATGTTTAAGGAATCTGGGAAATATTTTGGAATTAGAAACTGGGGAAATATTCGGGACTTTGGAATATTCTGAATATCAGGATATATATGTATATATATATTTGGGACTCGGAACAAAATGGGGATATTTTTATGGAGATTGAAAAATTGGAATATTTGGAGATTTCTAGAATATTGAAATACTTTGGGATTATTGAATTGGAATATTCGAGGATTTCTAGAATATTGGAATACTTTGGGATTCGGAGAACAGAAAATATTTTGTGGGAACTGGAAAAATGGAATATTTAGGATGTTGTAAATATTCTGGAAATAAAGAAATTGACAAGAATATTTTATGGAGACTGAAATGGGGCAAATCTCGGAATTTTGGAGGGTCTGAGTTTATTTGATTCCGAGAATCTCGGATCGGGAGTCAAAAGGGATTTTAGGGTTTTGGAATAGAATAAATCCGAGAACTCCGGTTATGGATTTTGAGGAGACTTTATGGTTTCGGTAACGACACCCAGTCATTTACAAAGAAGGAAATCCGAGTCCGGGCTGAACAGAGAAGTACAAAAAGGATTGGAGCCAAAACGACCCGAACAGGGAAAAAGAAAAGGATTTTGGATTTTTATTTGATTAATTATTGAAATAATCTTTGTTACATTAAAATTAATTCTAGAGCTCCGAAAAATCCAAAAAATTTCAGAGAGTTGTTTAAACCATGGGAAATTTACCAGAGGCAAAAACCACCATGAAACAAAAGTGAAATTTATTATTATAAATACTTAAATGCTTAAAATATTTCAATAAAACCCCAGAGAGTATAAAGCATCCAAGCATTAATTAAAATT
This sequence comes from Oryza meyeriana var. granulata, assembly GCA_003991445.1. Classification (NCBI taxonomy): domain Eukaryota; kingdom Viridiplantae; phylum Streptophyta; class Magnoliopsida; order Poales; family Poaceae; genus Oryza; species Oryza meyeriana. Next base: position 47,283 of record RYFJ01000638.1, on the reverse strand, counting down.
TCAACTTGGGATTTTTAATATTGGAGATTTCAAAATTTTATTCAAACACTTTCACAAACAACTTTTCTAGTGTATTCTTGTATTTTCATTTACCTAAAATAATTTTTAATCAGGGCGATTTTCTGGGTGTGACAAGATTTGTGCATTAATTAAAAACCCTAGAAATTTTCACGCTAATCAAAAGATTCAATCATATGCATCCATGTATTAAATAAATGCATGAGATCTTCCACCACAAAAATATGCAGATTTATCGAATTCAGAATTAATAAATACAAAGTTATACTCGGTTTAGACTCTCAGTTATAATATTTTAAATATTTAATAATTTTAAAACTAAAAATAATAAACATTAAATATCGAGTTATATTTAACATGGAGTCTCAATTTCTGTTAGTGTTTAATAATTTTGAAATTTATAAATATCAAGTCATGCTTAGTCTGGAGTTCAGTTTCAAGTACCATTTTTTGTGATTTAATAGTTCTAAAAATCCAAAATTACATATATTGATTAGGTTGTACTCGGTTTGGAATTTGAGCTGTAATTTTTTATGATTTAATATTTCAAAATACAAATTAATAAATACTAAGTTGATATTAATTGTTTAAAATATGTATTACGTGCAAATACTCAAGTTGATGTCTTGTTGAACCCATAGCTGGAAGGTATGACTCCGCAGGCTGATCAGCTTCTGTAGCTTCTCAAAAGTTGTTTTTTGTTTGAAGATCTAGCTAGCTCCCCAAAACATGCATGGATTCACAAAGTATTTTTTTCCACCCACATTTCATTTCGACATACCATGCATGAAGAATTCGCTCCACAACTGCATTTCAGTGGTGCTGTCGGTATGATATGGTTTTTTACAAACCCACAAGGAAGTATTTGCATCTTTTTAATTTAAGGCCAATCTTTAATTTTGTGCAAGATGTGTATCTGATTCGTTTTGCTGCTTATCAACTAACGGGATAAATTAAATTACTTTTACCGCACAACAATTACATGCATGTTTCCATCAGAGTTACAGTGAATCCGTCCACCCAATTCAACATCGACACACGAGCCGGCTAGCTACGCACAAATTCACTCTTGCGTATATATATCTGCCGTCCTAGGCTAGAAGGAATCGATAGATCGATCGATGGAGCCATGTGATCCGCCCTTGCACCAAACCAAATAACCAATACACCTACGCCATGCGCGCCTATGAAAGATACTGCTTTTTCTTGAGGTATATATTCCGGTTGAATTATTGCATCGCAGTACATGCACAGTTTCAGATGACACCTACGTACTACGTACATATCCAGTCAGTAGTGAACACAATTTTAAAATATAGATGAGGCGAAGATGATTAATAAAAACAACCAAACGTAACACACTTAAAATATGTGTATTGCAATCGTATATAAAATAAAGTACAATATCAACAAATTATAATGTATAGTACCTCTCATTTAAAAATAAAAATAAACTAATTTATAAAACATGAGTGATAGTTAAATATCTTAAAAATTAATTAATATGTAAGAAGACATATACTATCAACACGATACTAATGCTCAAGTGTAATTAAGTTTCTATCAAACCTTAATCGATCCCATCTTATATTAGTTCATACAAATTTGCTATTGAATTTTTTGGTAAAAAATGATTTAACTTCTTTAAATAACAGCTTCTAACCAAAGTTTATCAGGATGATCAAGCCTGCTTTGATATTAAGAAGCTATATTAGAAGATACTACTATCTAACAATATATCGATCTTATTTTAAAAGTAAAATAAGCAATATTAGGGTCTAGGGGTGTGAAACTATATGAGCCGTAGCTGGATCGGACGCCCCACCCTATCCAATGGATACATTCGCTCCTGTACATATCTAGCCGGTGCAGCATCGCCAACACAAATGACAACGAGTTCTCAACACGATTGCGATCGATCGGCAGGAAACCAAAGGACACCTACACAAAGCTTAATTTGTGGATGCCGCTAGCTAGCATTACATATGTCGACAGGACAAGTAGCTAGCTAGCTAAGCTAGGCCGGTTGGAAACTACCTGTAGAAAGATACGCTTTTTCCGTTCCGGTATATGTCCTCGATCGTAGCTGCAGGTGATAGCGAGCATCTGGCCGGCGGCCACTGATATGTACTGCACCTCAATGATCAATCAACCATGGACCGGAGATGGGCACGCACTGAATGGTCTGCAGGTTGATCTACACTACGCACCACCCATCTGCGCGGCAACAAGCACAGTGCCACCGCTGGCTCGGCGAGAGCGAGACAGCAGCAGTAGATAGATATTGCTTTTTCAGCATGCGTACGTTTCGGCTTTGCAACGGCATCGGAATCGGGTACCTTTTCCACATCGGCGCCTGCAGCCATTCGGAGGGAAAGAGAGACCGAGAGAGATGGGCGCGCGAGGGTGATGATGAGTGCACGCACACGGAACCGGATGAGCCTCGCCGCGCCATGGCCATATATTAGCTTGGAAACAGGAGGACAAAGAGAATGAAGTAAATATTTTATCTAACTTAAGAGAATTAGACAGCGAAGTAAATATTTTATTTGACTTAACATGGTGAAGAAACAAAGTAAATGTTTCGTTTAACTTGAGAGAAAAAGGAATGACAGAAAGGAACGAGTAAATTTTTTATTCGATAGAAGGAGAAAGAAGAAATAAAAGAGAGCAAAAGAACAAGCAAATTTTTTATCCGATGATAAGAGCTAGAAAGAGGAGAGAATAATTTTATCTGATGGCAGAAGAAAAAAGAAAATGAAATAGGGTGGGAGTAAATCTTTTATCAAAAATAGAAAGGCGGTGGTGGGTAGAACGAGAAAACTAAAAAACTAAAAAAGTGAAAGTAAAGGAAGGGGTGCGTGAGGCACGCTACGTGTTATTTAGCGTGATTGTATATATATTTAATATTATACATATAGTACCACTAAATTCGTATTTGATAATATTTTTATATGATACTAATTTTATGGTTATTGATAATATATTATAAAATAATTAATAATTAGAGTATAATGTTATACACCATGTAGAAACTTAATATTTTTTTGTCTTAAAATATAAAAACCCAATATTAAATATGACACCACCTAGTAATATGAATCTGGACAGATCTGTTGATCAGACTCGTAGTATTAGGTGGTGTTACATCTACTATTAGGTTTTTATATTTAGATGCTAAGGAAGTATGACTTATTTCAAAAGAAATAAGTATTGTTGCATAGTGGGATCTATCCCATGCATGCTTGTTCCCTACGATCGCGATGCATCTCAGCAATTCAGCATCTCCTAATCTCGTTCCTGCATTCGTGATCGATGAACGAAGATTTGGAATGGAGTAGTCCACAGCCGGCGCAAGAGAGACGAGAGCACGCTGCCGTTGGTGCCAGATCGTGCCAACGGACACAGTTGTGGATTTCGTCCGGGCTCTATAAACTGCTGGGTCCGACGTTGAATTAGACCATTGGTACGTATCATTTTTACTACGAACACTCGTGACAACTAGAATTATCCAGTATCCAGGTTCGATCATACATGCATAGGGTCTTCGAAAAGAGAAAATAGGGCCATCAGCAGGCAGCAATTACTCATAACTACTCCCTCCATCCAAAATAAGTAACCGTTTTGGAATAAAATTTTGTCAAAAAAAGTGATAATTTTATAGTACTACTTATTATATTAATCAAACCTTATTTAATTTTTTTCCATCTTAGCTCGACCACTTTTCCTCTCCTAAGTATCCTTCATTTAACAAGAGACATCTAGCTTATTTACCTCCCCTTATAATTTGGCCTCTAAATGTTAAAATTGTCACTTGTATTATGATGGAGGGAGTAATTAACTATTCCATGCTACTCCCTCCGTCTCTAAAAAGTATTGTTTTAGCTAGTAAAAGAGAGATTAAACATTGAGCCTTTCTACAGTGCTTAGAATTAATTAGAACCGTTAATCGTATCTAATCTAACACAGTAGAATAAGATGTACCGATGAAAATGTACTTAAAGTGTGGGCCAGGTACTGAAGGTGGAAGGTTAAAATAGTAATTGTCTTGTATGGTTAATTTGTGTGGTTAAGGGCAAATACGTATAATCCTCTGCGTCTCTCTCTTTTGATCCCACCACACACCCTCCCGTTTGTCGATCGAGCTAGCCAAGCTCAAGCCTTGTCTGGTACTCCGCTAAGATGCACCTCGCCGGCGGCCTCCTCCTCCTCTGCGTGCACCTCCTCTTGATTTTTCCCGATGGAGCTCTCTCTGCCACTGCCTCCGGCCGTGGATGCCAACGCCGGTGTGGCGGCTTGGATGTCCCCTACCCTTTTGGCTTCTCCGACAGCTGCCCCATCCTGCTCTCCTGCAACGAGGGCAACTCCACGGCGGCGTTGCTCCGTCCGAATCCAGAAATCATGACTTGGCATCTCACCTCTCTAGCTCTCCTCTCTGCTAGCTTGCACCGGATCTCTCTAAGCCGGCGAGCCCCCACGACCTACTCGAGTGAAGACGCCGACTGCTCCGCTTCCGTCCTCCCTGCCGGCCAACCGTGCCTCACCCGCTGCTCACAGATCCGCTTCCGCCCTCCTTGGGGTCGCCCTTAGGCACGAGCGCCATGTCTCCGGCATCGGAATGACGCTGCCGCAGCCGCCACCGCTGGGAGGGCAAGCTCGCCTCGGCTGTGCTCCGCTCCGCGTGTCATCGGAGGTGGTGTGTGGAAATGAATCGGAGGGAGAAGGGGATTTGGGGGTGATTAGCGCCGCCCTCCTTGCCAGCTGACTGCGCCTCACCCACAACCGCTCGGCAGAAGAAAGGATGGGGCAAAGGATGAGGATTGAATTAATAAATTACTCTTATTAATATTATTTCCTATTTCTAATTTGTCCTTTAAATATTAACGACTGATACTACTTAATTTAGAAGGTACGCGAGTTAGAAGGTACGCGAGGTACCTTCCAAGCAAGCATTGTAAAAGGTCTCCTAAACATTAGGTTAAAAGACTATTGTACCTTTAATTAATGTGAAGAGAAAACAAGCAGAATGGAGAAAACGAGGAGAAGAGGATACTATTGGTTAGATGATTAAAATTATAAAATGGTATTAAAGAAATTTAGTGAACCCACTCTAAAACAATACTCTTTATAGAATAAATTTTTAGTCTAAAATAATAATCTTTTAAAGACGAAGAGAAGCTAACACATCCTCCATGATTATCACATGGTAAGATCGAGTTACAAGTACAGATATTCTACTCATTTTTATTCTATTTGTTCATTGCAGCACCCAGTACACGACGTAGTTGGAATAAGATGGTAAGTTTCACTGAAAAGCTGGACCAACCAGGGGAGAGCATGTGTGTAGTTACTTTATTATATTCTTGCCAAGTCATGCAAATATCGGAATATTGGGTAAATAATGCTATATTCCCCTGCTCTTTAGTTCGTCGTCGTAGTACACCACAGACCTTCAATCTCAGCTTTATACCATTGCACGTAGAAGTACTGTACCATATGGTGCCTGCTGATTCTCGTCAGCTCATTCCTGCAAATTTTGCACAAATTTAAAAGGCGCTTTTAAGATCACTTTGTCCTCGTCCGGCCCTTGTGTTTAGTTACTTTGCATCATGAACAGTCATTAGCCTTTTTAAGACGGTCTTAAGGGAAGCGACAAAGCTCTCCTAGAAGCTACACAAAGTACGCATGAACCCTAACTTTTTTGCTTTCAGATAGGTCATTTGTAAACTATATCTGCCTGGGCAAGGTCGTTGCCTAATTGGGAAATTACACATTTGTAATTTAAGCACCAATTATATGGCCTTTTAGAGTTTGTTTACACAAAGCTATTTTTTAAAAGATTTTGCACAAAGCTAACACTTTTTTTCTGGACCCACGTTCTTTTCCAGGTCAGGTATAATGAACGGTTATGCACATTTTCATGTACACAGTCCAATACATGGAATTAGTCCTCAGGAGTACACTCTGAAAGCTTCCTATGAGCAATGTCTCTGCATTGCCATGTAGGACTGTAGGAGTGGAGGACATGTTTGTTTCAAGAGAAAAAAAAAAGGAGAGGAGGACATTGTATCATGTAGCAGGAATAGACTTGCTAAGCGTAGTACAAGGTAATACATTGTAGAAGATAGTTATATCTTCAACATCAATTTATTGAATCCGAATCCTCTACATTGCAAGAGAGAGGTATTGTAGCAACAGTGGTTTAAGTCTACTCTAGTGTTTCACTGCATGGAATTGTCGGTTTACTGCATACTGCAGTGTTTAATTTTACTGTCAAGTGAAAATGGGTATTGTAGTGATTGATTGGAGCGACTGATTGTGGATCGTACATACCGTACGAAGAGTTAGCTAATGCATAACATTGTGCACCTCAACAACATAAGATTCCTATCCCAATTTATTGTTATCTTGCTCCTCCTATATACAACTACTCTATCTGATTTTAAATGTAAGTCGTTTTAGACTCGTGCACAGGAATTAAGTAAACGGTCCAAATGATTTTGTTGCCCTTCATTTGTACTGCATTGAAAATGTTGAATCATGTAATTATGAGATGAGCAGTATCTATCTATTAAGGGCAAACATGAAAGAATATAGCAGAAAAAGTGACGAAATTTTAAAATGATTTTTATTTGAGAAAGATGAAAAAGCTAAATGACCTACATTTGGAATCGGAATGCATTAGGAGAACCCTGATCAATAACTAAGTTACCTCTTAAATTATGGATTTCTCTATTACCCTTGACTCCGGAAAAACAAAAGTTTCTTCACGTAATGATTGTTCCATAGAGCAGTGAGGCTTTATTATATACCTTATGAGATATAAAGAGATTTTAATGAACACTACAAGACGGGACCATAAGTTCATATGTTAGGTCAACATATAATCTCGTCTTTTCATTCCCCATTCGTAGTATAATACACAATCTTGCCGGTAGTCACTATAGGGGCCCAAGATTTTTCTGCTCCTGTGTCCACACATTTTTGAACAGTCTGAGATCTGCCTGGACCATACCCCATATATACCTGCACTCTCAGCCGATCGCATAATAAAGTCCACCTTGGTCTGAAGTTCTCAGTGAAACTGAAACCGTTACATCTGCCCTGCGTATTAGTGCTCTCTACTTTCCAGTAAAGTAACAAAATCGCTCACATTACTCTAGCATAAGAACGGCACATCAGAATTTATCGCAGTGCTACTTTTTCCTAAGAAGAATATGAGCACGACTGCACAACGTCATCATTCTTGATCAAAATGGTCGGCACTATTTACCCAACGCTCCGGGTAGATCGAATTCTTATCCTGGCTTTGCAGTTTTGCACGATCCGCCTGTCTGCTTGCCTTGCACATCGGCCAAACTTGGGGTTCATGTGAGGCGAACAGCCTGAAACGTGCATGCACAGTGCGCACGCTGCCTAGCAAGCAGCGCTATGCGACGCTAGCATTCGTGCGAGGTGGTTCACGCTTTGCGCGGATGGCTGGGAATCACCGGCACGAGGGCACGAAGCGACGGGACGGCTGATTCGTAGGAGTTTTTTCTCTCTTTCCTCTGCTGCCGCGGGGCGCACGGGGCCCCAATCCGTGGAAAAGACCGGCGCTGGATCGCTCACGGGGAAAAGAGAGACGTCCCCTCCTCGAGCGCAATCATTCGTGTGCAATTTCCCAAAGGAGATGGACGGACGCCGGGGGTTTTGGCTGCTCGAGGTAACGGAAAGGAAAAAGGAAGTGGCAAATTGTTCTACGGAGGGAGTACGGTTTTCGAGTTGAACTGTATTACGTGAAGCTATTGCGAAATTTGTGCAAAATTTCTGCATCCCAACGAGGGGTTATTTAGGCCAGGTTTGAAACATATTATTATTACGAATTATCTATTTAATTATATAGATAAATTAAATATTTTAGAAAATAAAGTTAACAGATAGCTTAAGAACACGTGGTTTGAACAATAGCAAAAGTGATAGCCACAAAACTAAGTATAGGCTAATAAAATGGGAATATATATGCTAGCCAAATGATCAAGGCGGATTAGGTTCCAAAATCTTGATATCAAGAATATAGGCTCGTTAAGCAAATGACTATTCAAGCTTCTCAATGGTGATGGTCTATGGCAGGACCTTTTGTAAAACAACTACTTAAAAGGATAAAGCTCTCTTACATATATCACGCAAACCAAAAATATCTCAATTTTAGTCGGGTTTAATAAAAGTAAAAGATAGTTTGGATCTTTTAAACATGCTAATAGAATAAAGATAAGATTTTTGGGAAGACACATGGTTGGGTTCACACCCTATTAAATATCAATGGTGTTCTCTTTACAATGTGGTTTGAAAGAAATATTCTTTTTTGGCAGAGGTTATAAATACGACACCATTCAATATTTCTTCGGGACGATCAATTCGAGGATCTAAGCTAGTTGAGTGGAATGATTTAATCTACTGACTAGCTAATATAACCCTATTAGACAAAAAAAAGATTACTTTATTTGGACGCTACATAAAAAGACCAATTTTCGATCAAATCTATGTACAATCATGAACTCCAAATATAATCATGAACTCCAATGTAACAATTCACAATATGAAAGTTGAAGATACCACTAAAAATTAAAGTCTTTATGTGGTTCCTAAAAAAAGTAATCCAAACATAATATGTGTCAGTGTATTAAATATGAGATATCTTACAAACATACACATACCTCAGCGAAGTATAATATGCTAATTTCTATATGGAAACAAACCCATACATATAGATAGAGTTTGGAGCAGATAAAGAAGAAGTCCTCGATAAGAAAAGAAACATAAATTTCTATTCGGATTCTATCAAGACTACTTGAATTCGTATCCTAATATGCCTTCTTAGTTTTACTTAGACAAGAGGACATCTGAGGGTATAAATACAAGACCCCCATAGGGGGAAGGACAAGTCAGGATAAGCCAACAGAATCCAAGGAGAAACAACACAATCCATGTACGTCCAATCTTATCGAGTCGATATTGGAGTAGCCCTGCGATAACTAGTCGCCGACCACCATAACCAACCTCTATGTCGATATGCTGGCAGACTAGATTAGGATTTCTTTTATATACTTTATACTCATGAGATTGATATAGTGAAAAGCACTGGCTTCCTGACCAAACAGAAGTAGCACTATTATCTCTAAGGAGTCCAAATCTGTATAAAAATCCAATATTTTCTTGAATCTTCGTTTGTATCTTCATATCAGCCTTACCTTACATCCTAAAATATGCCGTATATATATGGATACTACGGTCGGGTATCAATCCGTCAACAATATGATTTGGCAAAGAAATTGAGGGAAACAAGATGTCTTTTATTTGACTGCCATGTGCGCGTTTTGCTTGGCGATGCGTCTTTTTTCCCCTTCAACATCCCCCTCTCCGTAATGCAAAAAATATTTTTGGTAATTGGCTAAGAGGATTGCTTAGATCCTAAAAATGATATTGTTTGGGGCTAGTGATTTATGTTGGTTAATTTGGCATTGCTGTAATGACATAGTTTTTAACAATAAAACATTGTCTAACATTATGCGGGCTATCTTCATGTGTTCTAATTGGCTCCACTCTTGGTATACAATGCTATTACAAGAACAAGATATTATGAGCAATGAGGCTACATACTTGAAATTGGTAGCCAGGAAATTTTATTCTACTATTGAATGGCGTAGTACCTATATATATAGAATTACGTGCCAAAATCTATTTGATTTTGAAAACCTTATATCAGTTGATGTTTTATTAGAGGAAGTTGGACTTTGTCCTATCACCTAATTTCTTTTTTTTTTCTAGTTCTAAGATTTATTATCTGTGTGCCTAATGACAGAGGCTGGATATATAAATTATTTTTATTACCTTAAAATCCAATGAAGTAGAAGAAAGTATTTTTCTAGAAAATATATTTTTACAGTCGTAAAACAAAATAATCCATAACAATCTAAAAAAATGCAATGAAGTAGAAGAAAATATTTTTTTAGAAAATATATTTTTATTGGCATAAAACAAAATAATCCATAACAATGATCTGGCGAAGGGCAACGCGTGGCAAGATAGTGTGTTCATTTGTGGTTTAGCGTACACAGTAATTTCAAAGTTAAGGCGATCGTGGACGTGTAGTAATAGGATAATGCATCTATGCATACGGGAGCCAATCAGATCTCTTTCTCTCTCTCTCTCTCAGGATAAAAAAAAGCCAACAAGACAACACAGCCGCGAACCTAGCGCACATTGTGGCCTCAGTCAGGCACCCGCTTAGCGTGGCCGAGCGTGGCGGTATGTGGGGGCACGGCGCCACGGCCTAAATATTCTGTGGACTCGGCCGGAACCGGATGGAGCATCTCATATGGGCCGGAATGCATTTGTCGCATGGGTGAAAAATTGTGCAAAATTTTCGCACATGCTAGGCCAAGTTCTTTTGTCCTGAATGGATGAATGATGATACTTTTTTTTATTGTGGGGGATGATACATTATCTAATTTTGTATAATATTTCAAGATATAAAAGAATGAATTAAATATTATAAAGCTAAAAAGTTGTTTTGAAAAACTATTCCAACAAAGTTATATATAGAAAAGTTTTGTAAAAATCCCTACTGTTTAGGAGGCTAGGAAGGATATCCGTGACAATCTATACAATCTAAAAGAGGAAAAGAACTGGGCCATTCCTAAGTTTCATTCTCTGTACAATTTTATTTGCGGTGTGAATTTTCAAATCCCAACCTCACTGGCGTTTCATGTACTGTGTTGTACACTTCGCATTTGTGGTTGGTTTAATTCAAATTCCAGATAAAAAGAGCACGCTGGTATAGTTTCTGCAAACTGAGTTATCAATTACCAGCAAACATGAGCTATTAATAAAGTATCCCTTCATCTAAAAGATGTTCTGTAACGAAGATCAAAATCACTAGATGTTCTGCAACGAAGATAAAAAAAGTTAGTGAACATGAGCATACGACCGTCGATGTATAATGCTTTCCTGCTGATCAACACCTCTAATTGAGGGGAAGATGGGCTCATTCAGACCTAATTAGCTTTTCTGACCCAAAACCTGGAATTTGCATAAGATAAAAACCTGGAACTTGCGGAAGATGGAGAAACTAACAAACATTAACTTACAGCGCAAGGTACTCCGTCCTAAAAATAAGTTCCTTTTAGCAATTGGAATTTAAATTAGTATATAAAAAAAAGGCCGAAGTGTACATCTACATACAACTTACAAGTCGCTGCTGTAATAACAGTTATTCAGTTCCTTGCCAACCGGTGGCAGCTGCAGGATTTTAGCGATGGGGGTACAGAGCTAGTGAAACATTGTCCAATTGGAAAAGATAAAGCTTTCTAGTAGTGAAAATAAAGTGCTATTTTTTGGTTACTACTGCAAATAGAAATCATTTGTACAGAAAAATTACAAAGTAGCTAAGAAAAATTTATAATACTCTTGGAGAGAATGATTTTGGGCTTAAGATGCTTGTTTTGACCCAACTAATGATGTATATACATATTATACATGTTAGATTACATATTATTTGCTAGAAAATTTGGGGATACAACTGTACCCCCATGTCCCAAAAGGTCCAGTCCTGTTGCCAACCATAAATGGAAATTCAGTGTTTTCTCTGTTTTCAGGCTGCTAAGTAGTTTTTTTAATCAAGTTGTGATTTTGTAAGTTATGATTTTTTGACTGTAACCTCTGTAATAATTGGTTGTAACTTTTTAAAGTAAAGACCGGAAGAAATTCCATTATCCAAAAATATTAATTAGAGAGTATAATTGGTGGGTGCATCGGTAAGGGATATTAAAGGATATAACTTTTCAATTTGCGTATGAAGAGTAAAGAGATAGAAATGAACTTATTTTTAGAACAAATGTTAAGTCTATAAATGAACTTTATTATCGAACGGAGAGGGTAAAAAATCATTGGCACCACGGCAGAATCATGGACCATAGACTTCTGACAGTCGTACTAAACCACTACTATACATATAATGTACTTCGGTCTCGTCTTTCGACAGTGATCAGACGACAGAACAAAATACATCACAAGGTTTTCAGAGTTATACATAGATTGCTGTTCAAAATACTCCACAGAGCAGGGCACACTAAAGTCCCGGCATTCTGTTTGTTTATGTATATATGACTATAGATTCTTATAAGACACAATATACGTGGAGGGGAAGCTCAAGAACTAAACGATTATCTTGTTGAGATTCTCTAATCTGGAACTTAGCGAACTGTGCTGTAGCCGGCGACTCGACTTCTCGGCTCCGGTTGTCTTGTGTTAAATTAATCTCCATAGACCTGTGGTGATGGGTTATCGCTATTTGTCTTAGGTCGTTCTTCCTTTTCGGGAGATGTTGTATTTATATTTTAAGGTTGTCACTTGTTCAATAAGAACTCGGAGATTTATTTTAATGTTATCTTGAGTAATTCTGATCATCACTAAGTAGGACTTTGTCTTTTGTTTAGTCGAGGACGTCTTCCAATGTCTGCTAAAAATTTGTTTTCCTATATATGCTTGTGGGATATCTCATATTTTATACGGTGATAGAAAATGTAAAATATCACTAAATCCAAATTGAAACATTTTGTTTGCACATACAAAACATTGAGTTCTAACAACTAAAACATCAAAGAAAAATTATAAAAATCAAAACTTAAAATATACAACACAGGTAAAATCAATTTGAAATATTTCGCTTCTTCCCCGTAAAACATCGTATCTCAGTTGCTGAAACATGAAAAAAAGAGTCGCAAAAAGAGCGTACCAATCACCTCTCTTCCTCCCTCTCGGCGGATGCACTGATGGGAGGAAAGGGAGAACTCCCCTGCTACGACTGTGGCCTGCGCCAGTGGAAGACACGGCGGCCCCCCACCTATCAGGTTTGTTGCAGATAGTCGATACGTGGACAAGCTACGGATCCAACAAGTCACTCCACTCGGCTCCAAGAAGTGCGACGAGGACGCACGCGGCTTGCTCAGCTCGGCTCCTAGGCCCGTCGGCCCCACAGTCCCCTCTCACGGCTGCGGAGAAGTAGGCGAGGCAGCTGACGAGGGCGACGTTGTTGGTGGACGTCACCGGCTTCGACTGATCGTAGGAGCCGTGGTCGTACGGGAACGAGATCGCCGTTTGGTGTGACGTGCTGCAGGTTGGTGTGGCCGGACTTGCACATTAGGTCGCCGGGCGTGCACTGCATCGTAGACAACGGCGACCCCGGCAGGATCCTACAAATGAAGTCCTCAGCCTTCCTCTAGAACGGATCCAGCCTCTAGTCGTCGTTCACCAGAGCTCTCTGCTCGTGTCCTTGCATGGATGAAGTTGAACACATTAGAGATCCATAATCAGATGGAGGATACGATCAATGAGAGCTTGTGTTACCCGTGACAGGAGGACGCGTGCTCTACGACCGTGGCGACTACGACCGGTCGGAGCCGACGACGCTCACCAACACCGCCGCCTCGCCTACTTCGCCGGCAGCTGCAGTAGAGGCCGGATTATTTCTTTATGTAAAAAGCTACAACAGCTGATGCCATCGATCCATTCACTGCTACAGAAGCCGTTTTTACATACGGCTATAATGGGTTTTCACAGGCGGATGACCGATCTACATGAAAAAAGGGGTTTATAAAAATACCCCTTTTTCTAGACGGGTCTACCCCCACCTGTAAAAATCTATTGTGATAGACAGGCGACTTAACAGATCCGTCTAAGATAACCGATCTTCACAGGCGGACCAGTTAAGGAACCCACCTGCGATAATAGATTATCGCAGTCGGTCTGGTTAAGACATCCACCTGCAGTTTTAATTCAAAAAATAGAAAAAGAAATATTTTTTTATTTATTCTATAAATTAATTAATTGATTGTTTAAAATTGTCTCCAAATCAAATATTACACATTCTCTAGTAATTGACATCACTGTATGTTGGACAGTAATTGACATGAATAATTAATTGTCATTCACTAATTAATAATTATTATACAACGTGCTTCATAATATAATTATTCACAACAAATATGTCTATACAGTGAATGAATTTTTATTTCATATATTTGTAAGAAGCATATGTTCTTTCTCCCACTCTTGAAGTTTTTTTTGTACTTGTCATCCCTCGCATATGCATTCTCAGAATCGAAAAACAAACCAAGTGTGTTGCATATGTCATGGTGGATGAAGTGGCACAAGTCGGTACAGAGATTCAGAAGTATTATCTTATTCATCGTTTGAGCTGGCCCGATTAGCTGACACAACTGCAACAAGAATAAGATAATCGAGACGTTACAAACAGTAATATGTGCGTCAGTACTAACATATTTAATTAAGTATGTATGTACATTATCGACGTGTGATGTAAACCTACCGTGAATCCTCATCATCTCGTATACGTAATATCCACAAAGAATAGTCCATTTGGGTTGTTTGTAGCACTGTCCAAGAAGTAGCAATAACGTAAATTAAATATGAATAATCATTTTGAGACATAAAATATATAGTTCGTCTCATTATCGCCCACTTTGTCTTGATAAGCAGTTTTTCCCTCTTTTGTTCTATTGCCCCACCTTTTTTCATGTACTATCTATGTGAGCTATTCGAAAAATTATATTGACATAGTATAAGAAAATAGATGACGAAGGCAGGAGGTATATAGCAGTACAATTTAAATTCCTTACAGGTTCAAAAGGACGAGAAATTCGATATAATCATTATCTAGGTATTTGGCCGGATCATAGACAATGACTTGCATGCCCTTTGGGTATATTACGAATAAAATGTAGTGGTTGCTACAAGCCAATAATAACATGTTTAGTTAATAGTTCATAAAGTTCTTATAGAAGAAATTGCGAACTTACCTGAAGTTGTACGCATTATGCATCTTTTATCCTGATAAGATAGCATGGCCCGTCCAATATATGCTGCCACTTCGCGACTCTTGTCGCCACGGAGTTTCTCGATGTACTCCTTCTTCTCTTCCAGTGACTTGTCCTTGAGCACTGCAGAATCGTCACGTATGTCGACGGTGTGTTCTGTCTTGCAGATTCTTGTTGGGTCAAGATAGCTAACTGGTTCCCTCGTTTGGTTCGCATCGTGCAATTGTAACCTACACGTGCATGACGGCTCAAAACATTAGAACAACATGTCGATTATAGACTGCTCAATTACATATAGAAAGAAGAGATATCAATATATATACTTACAGGGTCCATGTGCCGACAAGATTTATGTCCTATTTTTCTAGATGATACACGGCTTGCATGTCCTTGAAATCAATAAAGAACACGCCTCCATCTCCACCCATGAAAGTATCTTGTGGCACCCTGGCACTTAGCCAGCTCAGGCATGCTTTACTAGCCTTCATGTACCACTCATGCCACCTGATCATCTGCCACGGCAAAATCCTCAGGATATGTATTGGAATAAAAGGCTTGCCATTTACGAATTCCTTAGAGACGTTGTCAATAGCATAGAACTCTAACGATTCCTTGGCGCTTTGCACTAATTTCTGGCTTGTATTTGGTTCTGTATCTTTTTTCTAGTTGCCTCTACCTCTAAAGGCCGTAAACAAAAACTTGTCCACGTAATTTCTTTTTTGAGTATCGTATCGGTAGGCACAGATCATTGGTATTGGATGTATCGTTAGGTTGTGCTGAGTCAAATCAGCTCCGCTGATTTTTTTCCGTTGCAGAAAAGAGACCCCTTACCCTTTCTTTAGAAAATGAATTTAGCCTTCTGATCGTACGTGGTTATCTTCTGTAGATCGGCCCGAGGTGGACCGGACGGTGGAGTTGGAGATTTAGCCCAAGGTGGAGCGGATGGTGGAGATGGAGTGCGGGCTTGAGTTTCGATGTGCACCTCAGGGACTGGAGAGCTTCGAGGTGGCTCTGAAGGTGGCGGTGGTAGGGAAGGTGGATATGGTGGGGATGGTTGAGGTGGCGGGGAAGGCGGATGTGGTGGAGACTTTAGTGCCTTGTCTTTGGGGGATTTCGGTTTTTTCGGTGATGAAGGACCTGGCGAGGATGTTGGCTCCGATGCAGCAACTGTCTTCTTTGGAGTCGCAGTCTTCGATGCGCTTGCGGGCGACTGTTGGATGAGCACGATGTCTCTACGATGCCACAATATGAATTGATTGACTGCATCCCCTAGAAATCCGATTCCCTCTGGCGTGGGAATGTCTAGCTCGTACTGGTTGCAGTCGGCATTGACCCTTAACACCTGGACCCTTGTGTAGTCTTCAGTTATGTCCTGGCAGCGAAACTTCCTACCTAGTATCACCATCCCACTAGCAACCTCCTTTGTCCGGCCTACCCTTCCAATCGGTACATATAACTTGCGTGGCGTAGGACCGGTTATGTCATCTACTAGGTGTCGGGTTGCACGTGATGACTTCCTGGTGCTGCGCAACATGATGCAAATCTTCCGGCAATTTTTCTTGGTTTTTATTCATCAAATGAAATAATTGCTCGGCCACTTCTTCCCTGATTTCTTGCCTCATGTTCTCCTTATACCTATCGCGTCTCTTGTAACTTCCTACGTCTTTTGGAAACCCTTCCTTCCAACTGAGCATGGAAGATACCTATCGCGTCTCCTTCTCCCCCACTTTTTTGCTTCTCGGATATTTTCTTCAAATTTTTTGCTATTTGTTCAACACTGGGGTCTTTGAATACCAATTGTCCGTCATCGGTAACTTCTTCAGTGCTCCTAGGTCATACCCAGTTCTTACTGCGATCATCTAACCCTTCCAAGGGTTTTCCCTTCGCCTTCGCTTTTTCTTCCTTCCTCCTCCATACTTCCACTTTGGGGGCATACACAGTCGAATTTAGACGATGTGGATATTGATTATTCTTTGCCAACTCTCACATCCTTTTACTCTTCTGTAAGGCCTCCGGCGTAGTCTTTTTCTTGACGAACTCGTCCCAGTCGGCCGCGGGGATTTTCCCGTATCTTTTAAAGGGGCTCCGGTTCCACTGGACGCACTTTTTGTTTAGATCGGACTTCCATTGTCGCCATCGCCGACCCATAATTGCCATTGCATACTCCTTTTCTACTTCACCGAATCCTTCTGGGTATAGGAATCTTTTCTTCAGTTCCGTCCAAAGTAGTTCCTTCACCCCCTCGCTTACTTTCTCCCATTCATCTACGAGGATTGGACAGTGATCCCTTACCAAAGCACCACAGGAGTTGCTCCATTTTGCGGGCACCCCTTTAGGCTCAATGGGTTTCCCTCTGCCTCCTACACAGGTAATGGCTTGTACTTCATCTGTTAGCTTGTTCTTGCTTCTCTCACCGTGCTTTCGTTTTTGGCCGACGGCTTCAGTTGTGGTTGTATCCGTCTCCATCCTAGCCGAAGCAGATGTAGCCGTGTCTAGTTCAGTGGGATGGCGCGTAACATTTCGGCGAGTCCAACATCTTGTTTTCATCTATTGTACATACAGCTGGACCACTATGTTAGACAATAGAAACTATTATAGCTAGTAACTCGACGTAACTCGGCGAAATACTTACGGCACGTTCAATAGGAATATAATCGGGGTCTATGTCCTCTTCGTTTCTTGCCCTCTCTATAACGGGATGCGGATCACTGGGGGTACGCCACGATGTCTCGCTAGATGACTTGTCCTGGCCGCTCCCGCCTACTTGTTCCATCTCATGTCGCGTGTCCTTTCTTTCTATCGTTCTATTCAAAATATTTTTTTATAAAATTTAAATATCTGAGAGCAAAATATGTTGAATAAAAACTATGTATACATATTTGAAATGGAACAATATTTCTGTACATATGGAAATTGCTCTTAGATGTGATGAGGTTAGCATGGATGGTATCTTGTGCATCCACCTCACCTAGTTGCCATTAATCACATATGTGGATGCATGGCATGGTAGAATACACCGAGTAGTGCAGGGGGGCTGGCGACAAGAAGGAACGTGCTTGTCAAGTCGACACGCGTCCTTCTTGTGCTAGTGCATCTGTAGAACTCGGAAAAAATGCACTCCTCACGTGGTGAAGTTGTATTTGAGTCATAGGCCAAGTTTGCAAAAGTTTTGTACTATTCAATAACCAAACGACCATAATCTTCATAGAGCAAAAATTAAATATCAACACGACGGACGATCTTCATATAGCATATGCAAAATATGTTGAATAAAAAGTATGCATGCATATTTGAAATGGAACAATATTTCTATAAATATGGAAATTGCTCTTAGATGTGATGAGGTTAGGATAGATGTTATCTTGCACATCCACCTCGCGTAGTCGTCATTAATCACGTATTAAATAGCGAAAAAATTTAAGCAAACTTGGCTACCTATGTGGATGGCACGGTAGAATACGCCGAGTCGTGCAGGGGTGCCGGCAACAAGGACCTCGCTTGTCGAGTTGACACGCGGTCTTTCTTGTGCCGGTGCGTCTGTAGAACTTGGAGAAAATGCACTCCTCATATGGTGAAGTTGTATTTGAGTCATAGGCCAAGTTTACAAAAGTTTTGTACTACTTAATATCCAAACGACCATAATCTTCATAGAGTAAAAATTAAATATCGACATGACGGACGATCTTCATATAGCATATGCAAAATATGTTGAATAAAAAGTATGCATGCATATTTGAAATGGAACAATATTTCTATAAATATGAAAATTGCTCTCAGATGTGATGAGGTTAGGATAGATAGTATCTTGTACATCCACGTCACGTAGTCGTCATTAATCACGTATTAAATAGCAACAAAATTTAAGCAACCTTGGCTACATATGTGGATGGCACGGTAGAATACACCGAGTCGTGCAGGGGTGCCGGCGACAAGAAAAACCTCGCTTGTCGAGTCAACACGCGGTCTTTCGGTCTCCGGTGCACCTGCAGAACTCAGAAAAAATGCACTCCTCATGTGGTATATGCAGCATTTAAATGTCCATACAAATTTAAAACATTTCCCATAATAATTTCATCAAGCTATATGCAGCATTATCCATACAAATGTAAAATTTATTTAACTTTTTTTTAATTTTAGGGCATCGCCGGGATCGGCCTGAGCTCGGGGAGGTGGTAGCGGGATTGGCCGCAGCTCGCGGAGGGGCCGGCAGGGCGGCAGGAGTGAGGGAAGGGGCCGTCGGCTCAGGGAGGTGCCGGCGGTTGCTCGGCCCGAGTTCAGGTAGGGGCCGGTGACAGCTCGGGGTCAAGGCCAGCGGCGGCTCGGCCCGAGCTCGGGGAGGGGCCGGCGGCGAGGTCGGTGGACCTCGGGGAGGTGGTGCCGAAGCTCATTGAGGCGGCGGCGACTAGAGCTCGGGGAGGCGGCACCGGCGGACGGAGCTTGTAGAGGTAGTGGCGGCAGCTGCCGGAGCTCGGGAAGGCGGCGCCAGGGTCAGAGACGGCGAGCCAAGTCCGGCGGAGAGGCGACGGCGGCGCACGAAAGGGCAGCAGCCTGGCCGCGTAGCTAGGTTTTTGGGGACGCGCCAAGGGACTTAGAAAAATTTCGACTCCTGCGCATCCCTTTATTGGGAGAAGCATTATCGCAGGCGGGCGGCTTAGAGGCCCGCATGCGACAAGGATCTTTGCATACGGGCGACTAAGCGGCCTGCCAGCAAAAAGGATCTTTGCATACGGGCCGCTATGCCGCCCGCCTGCGATAACATTAGCGCCCGTATGCAAACATGATTTTCGCATACGGGCCGCTATGCCACCCGACTCAGAGGAGATGTGGGACCTACCTTCAGCCACACAGATTAAATGTATTACAAATTATGAAATACCGTGGTACTGTTTAAAATAGATATACCGTGCAATTTAAAATATTTAATCGAGTAATTAGAATTTTTTACAATGCCATAAATATTTGAAATGTATATAAAAATAGTAAATAATTAATTGAGTAATTATTTAATCAACTAATTTTTATGATTGTGAAGTAGTAGCGTTTGAAATGCATATAAAAATTTAAAATATTTAATCAAGTAATTAGAATTTTTTACAATGCCATAAATTGAGTAATATTATGCATCCACACGATTCGGTTGTTACATGGCAACAACATTATGCATTCACACGAGTAAATTTAAGATATTCATAACTCCTCATTAATATGAATCAAATATTATGCATTCATATATAGAGCGTAAATCCTAATTATATGGCAACACACGATTCGGTTGTTTCACATGGGACCGAACATTAGCATTTCACGAATTTTTCAACGCCATCACTGCGCATGTACGGCCTCATGGTATCTTCATTAAAGGTCTATTCAATGCTCTTGATTTTATTTGGAAAGTCGGTAAACAACGGCATCGCATCATACTGGTTGTAGTCTTCGGCATATTCGACGTCATCGATACCAACAATTCTTTGCTTACCCGATAGATCTATGGATTTCTTCTTGTGCGTAGGGTCGGTAACATAGAAAACATGTGTGACACGCTCAGCCAGTACCCATGGGTCGTCCTTGTGGCCTACATTGATGATGTCAACAATTGTTAGCCCGAAGTTGTCCACGAACACTCCTGTTGGGTGTTTCGCCCATTGGCATCGCAACAGGGGGATCTGAATGTTCAATCCGTAGTCCAGTTCCAATATTTCATCTATGAACCCATAGTAGGTGGTTTTCCATCCGTAGTTATCTATTGCATCCACTCGAACCCCACTATTTTGTGCCATCCCCTTCTTATCCTTTGACTTCGTATAAAATGTGTACCCATTAATCTCGTAAGCCTGCCATGACGTTACTAAACTTGAGGGCCCACAGGACAACCTTTTCAGTGTTTTTTCTTCAAGGGAGTCACATTCTGGTAAGTTCTGGTCCTTGAACCATGCAGTGAATTGACACTTGTGCTCTTTCATAATCCAATCTTCCTATCATCCAATGGTACCGCCTCTAATTTGGTTTAAGTGTTGTTCGATGTAGGGCTCAACTATCGCAAGTTGTTGTAGGACGCTGTAGTGTGCTGCTCGTACAGTAACGAACTCATTGTCATGAAACTTTTTCTTGCCAACGGTCCCCCTTCCAGACAATCTTCCCTGATGATGAGGCACAGGTAAACCAATGTGGTTCGCCTCTTCTACGTAATTTATGCAGCACTCGATAACTTCTTCAGTGGTATATCCCTCTACCATCGATCTTTCTGGATGAGCACGGTTTCGGACGTAGCCCTTCAGAATAGACATGAACCGTTCCTACGTCCACATTTGATGTAAGTACAAAGGACCTAGTTCGAGTATCTGAGAAACGATGTGAACCATTAGATGAACCATCATATCGAAGAATGATAGAGGGAAGCACTTCTTGAGCTGGTACAAAGTCTCTGTCAGAAATGTCTGAAGATGTCCTAGTTCTTTAGAATCCAAAACTTTTTGTGAAATCACATTAAAGAAGTAGCAGATCTTCGTGATCATGACATTAATAGCAGTTGGTTTAATTGCCCTTATTGCAATAGAGAGAAACACGATTAGCATGACATGGCAGTCATGCGAGTTATAGCCAGAGAGAGACAAGTCCTTCATCGAGACTACTTTCTGGATGTTCGATAAAAACCTGGTAGGCACTCTCAAATCATGAAAAGACTTGCACACCCCCCTCTTCTCCTCAGGTGTTAGGGTGTAGCTTGCGGGCGGGAGGTATATTTTCCCATTTTCTTGTGGCTGCGGGTGAATCTCTTTAATGATCTTCAAATTCACCAAGTCATTACGAGAGCGCAAACCATCCTTAGTCTTACTCAGAATGTTCAGCAAAGTACCGATAATGTTGTCGAAGATATTTTTCTTAAGGTGCATGACATCGATGGAATGACGAATCTCCAAGTCTTTCTAGTAGGGTAAGTACTTAAAGAAAATTGAGTGTTTCTTGAATGGAATGGTTGGCTCGTATTTGTCTTCTGAGTGTTTCTTCCTTTTTGTTGCCTTCTTCTTTGTCTTCCCCAAAACAACCTTCAGATTACTGGTTATATCAAATACCCATTTGCCATTGTGAACTTCGGATGCAAACCCATTCTCTACTGTCTTGTCAAATAGTCTTCCCTTTGTTCGATACCTGTGCCTGCTGGGTAGGAACCGCTGATGCCTCATGTACACCAATTTATTAAATGATAGATAGATAGATAGATAGATGTGGTGTAATCCACACAGGTTACTCAACCCGTCTTTCCTTTGATCTGTCCCGAGACTGAAAAATTTGCCGGGTAGTCGTTGATGGTGATGAAGATAATGGCTCTGCAAGTGAAGTACTCCCTAGGTATTCATCCCACACCCTAATACCCTCATCCCATAGATCCGTCATATCCTCCAGCAAAGGTTTAAGAAAGACATTTATTTCTATCCCATGTTGTTTCGGGGCTTGTATAAAGACTGACAATAAGATATACTTTCGCTTCTAACATAGCCAAGTTGGAAGGTTATACATGGTCAGTAGTACTAGCGAAGTAATGTGCGAGCTGCTCAAGTCACCAAAAGGGTTAATTCCATCGGTACTTAGCGCAAATCTAATATTCCTCGGATCCGAGGCAAAATCTGGATGTATTGCGTCAAAGTTTTTCCACTGGCGAGCATTAGCAGGGTGGCGGAGCTTCCCATCATTCCTGCGATTCTCGTGATGCCATCTCATAAATTTATCATCCCTAGGGTTTGAGTATAAACGCTTCACGCGATTTTTCACTGGCAGGCACC
This sequence comes from Oryza meyeriana var. granulata, assembly GCA_003991445.1. NCBI lineage: Eukaryota > Viridiplantae > Streptophyta > Magnoliopsida > Poales > Poaceae > Oryza > Oryza meyeriana. The sequence goes on along the minus strand of RYFJ01000638.1, from coordinate 24,611 downwards.
ACATCACCAGGGCAAGAATTTTCTTCCTGTTGTTCGGAGATCAATCATTTTCTTGCTTATCAAAATCTTGTGACTCGTTACTCGATTTGTACCGACTAGTCCCACATGTCGGGCAGCACTCCAAGTCTGCGTGCTCTTTGCAATACAGGATACAATGGTTCGCGCATGCATGAAACTTTTGCACACTTAGTGATAACGGACATATGAGTTTCTTCGCTTGATATGTGTTGGCCGGCAGGAAGTTAGGCTTCGGTAGGATCTTACTTAGGAGGAATAATAAATCATTGAAACTACTATCCGACCATCCGTTGCACGCCTTCAACCTTAGTAGTTCAAGCACTGAACGTAAGACTGTCATCTCCTTAGAACAACCCTTGGATTCTTCGAACAATAGATCTTTTGTAGCCTTCTGTAAAGACTCAAAATTAGCTAACCCTCTCGTAGAACCTGTCAACACTTCCGGTTCGGCGTGGCGTAGCATCTCCTCCAGATCAAAATCAAAGTTGTCATTGAGGTCATTCATCATTTCGTCGTCCAACATATCTACTGTGAAATTGTCACTATTCCCTCTTTCTTCGTGATTAACATCCCCTTGGAGGTTGGCATCTTCGCGTGATGAGACCAAACCTTATAATACGCAACAAATCCATAATTTACTAGGTGTGACCTGATTACATCTGGAACAATCCACACTTTCTGATTCTTGCAATCGACACACTGATAATGTATTTCCTTTCTACCCACTGTCGAAGCATGTGCCTTTGCCGCTTCAATAAATTTCGAAACCTCCTTCATGTACGACTGCTGAAATCTTGGCGTATTGTATATCTATATCCTATCCATCTGAGAATTTAAACAAATTTAAATAATATCAAACATTCAAACATTAATATCCAATTTTAAAATAAATATCTAAAAACTGTAAAAAAAAACAAGCTATTCAATATTGATGAAAATTTTGATTGGTAATCCCTTGGAAAAAAAATCTCCACTCTCTTTCTCTCTTCAAATAGATCTAGGAGTTCACATGCAGATTCAAATCTCATCATTTTAAATCCAAAAGAACTAAAATCATTTACATATGGACTAAGGCATAATACTGCACTAATATTACAAAGATATTTTGGTTCAAATGCATGGTAAAACATAAATAAAAATTGTTACATCTAGGTAAAAAAACCACTGTTTTCAACTAAAATTGACACTATCCAAACCCTTAAATCGAAGGAAAACTTCATAAATATAGTAGGAAAACATGATTCTAATCTTTGGTAGGCAAATCCCCAACAAATCCAAGTTCAAAACCTCCCCCCAATCTTTTGGCAAGTTTTGGAGAGAGAAACGTCGGGTTGGGGAAGAAAGGGTCGGGCTGAGCAGATATATATGTGGGAGGACATCTCAGGCGGGCCGCTTAGGGACCCACCTGCGACAATCGATTATTCGCAGGCGGACGGCTAAGTGGCCCACCTACGATAATCGATCTCTGCAGACGGGCCGTTGCGACCCCCCTAGATCGGGATTATCGCAGGCAGGCCTCATCTTGTCTAGCCTGCAACATCCAGGGGGTCCGTCTGCGAAAACCGAATCTGTAGTAGTGATCCACTAATTGTTGGTATTTCTTATGCCCTCATACAATTATCATTGTATTCTGGGTATTCTAGGATATAGTATTCTCCACTAGAAAGTAGTTGAGATACAAATATCAAGTCATCAGATACTATCAACTATTCCAAACATGGGATAAAAGATATAACATGAATAATCATAATCACACCAATAAACAACCACACCTAATAACTACGGAAAAGATAGAACTAGCCGAGAGGAGGACAAGTAGAGCAAACTGTTCCTAGATAAAAGATCAAGCTAAACATTGATACCAAGAAGTGCAATTTGTAAAGATCGGTCGCAAGGGCGGAGGATTAACTTAAGAGCTATCACCATCTTGAGTTAATCTTCGAGATTCTATGGAACAAAAGCTCTAAACCTGAAATCTATTCTTGTCCACTTCGAAGCACGGCGATATCACAACAGAAAGGGATGAGAAGGGGTTGAAAACCAACTGCTTTCGGCCTACTAACTAGACGTGACGTGGCCAACTACAAGGGACAGATAGGGATATTATCACCTAACGCCTATGTTTCCCCATTGATCCAGCATCGAGCCTAGGCATCACGTCGACGCTCGGTGTTACTACTCTAACTTAATCAATCGAAATGAAGCGACGATAATAAATAAAGCACAAAAAATTTTACTTAGGATGCACTAGGAACCCGCAAATAGGAAAATAAATCATAATCAATGCCACGGAAATAAGCGACAACAAACAGATGCAACATTCAACTATTCTAAGAATAGAATAAATCAGTCAAGATAATATCCAAAAGATGAATATTTGAAGTAAATGCATATATTAAATGGCTCGATATAATATAAGCAAGATGAATATATTATATGTATAAATTATTCTCCAACGAAAAAGTAAGATGCAAGAGTAATTACCGACTCATACTGAACTTCCAAAGAAGATTCTTTGGGACCGACATCTCGGAGACAATTTCTCCGAGACCAAATTCCGAAGACGACTCCTCCAGGATAAGACACTTGAAGATAAATTCTCCGGGTTGACTCTCCGAAGACGACATCTCCAGGACCAACTCCTGCTCTAACTCTCAAACTACTAAACTATTTCTAACTACATTGGAGCAACGACGGTGGAGAACGCTGGAAGTGTTGTATGATGATGGCTCCAACTACCAAAATGGACACCCTTTTATAGTGATATGGAGGTGGAAGGGATACTTGTAGGCAGTGGAGCAAAGGTGGTGGCCGGCCGACCATGCCAGGTGGGCTACCCAGCCGTCCAATAGCTGCGATCGGCTCCCAATGGCAGATGGAATGGTGGTTGCCTGGTTGGGCATTGAATTCCTTGGTAGAGTCGATTGGAAGGCGGTTGTGAAGATGGTCTGGGCCAGCCAGCCGGCCCCATGGTAGCCCAGCCAGTCCACTCTTTAGGTTGGTTGGAAACATGGACCATTAGAGTGGCCGACCGACTCAACTCTTGGTCGGTTGAGCCCAGGAAGAGCCGGCCGATCTGACCAAGGTGGTCAGCTGGCGAATTATTTTGATTTTTATATTTATTTATTAAAAGATTTGCAAAAATAGATTTTTGTTTGAAAAAATTGCAAAAATAGACTCCCGCCGCCCTCTGGGAGGGCGATTTTTAAAAATCGCCCGCCCAGAGGGCGATTTTATGACGTGGCTGACGGCCGTTGGCCCCCTGCAGACGGCCGTCAGCCATTTTGCAGGCGGGCCCCCGGCCTCCCAAAAACCGCCCTCTCAGAGGGTGGCAAGGGGGCCGCCTGCAAAACTCGCGGGCGCGGGACGGCAACGGAGAACCGGCGGGGCCAGGACGACTCGACGGCGACGACAGCGGCTGGAGGTCTCCAGCGACAGCCACGGCGATTGGATGGCAGCGCTCTGCAGGGGCGGTGGCGGCGCTGTGCAGGAGTGGCGGCGGCAGATCGGCCTACAGGGCGGCGGCGGCTTCAGGAAAGGGGCGGCGCCGAGGAGGAGGGGGAGCGGCGGCGCACGGGGTGGAGCGGCCAGAGGCGAGCAGGGCGGCAGCGCTGGTCCGGCGGAGGAGACGCCGGGGCGGCGGTGGAGCACAGAGGCAGCCGAGGCACAGAGGCGGTGGAGCACGGGCGAGAGAGGGCACGGCACGAGCACGAGAACGGGCACGGGGGTGGGCACGGGCGCGGGCACGAGCACGGGCAAGAGAGAGGGCACGGGCACGGGCTGAGACCGAGGGGAGGTGCGGCGGCGGGATCGGGTGGAGCGACGGCAGGCCGGGCCGAGGAGAGGGCGCGCAGGCCGGGCCGGGGCAGGGAGTCCCGGGGTGCGGCGCGGCGGCCTGGGCCGGGAGCTCGGCCAGGAAGAAGAACAGGAATTTTGCAGGCGGCCCCCTTGCCGCCCTCTGAGAGGGCGGTTTTTTGGGAGGCCGGGGGCCCGCCTGCAAAATGGCTGACGGCCGTCGGCGGGGGACCAACGGCCGTCAGCCACGTCATAAAATCGCCCTGTGGGAGGGCGATTTTTAAAAATCGCCCTCCCAGAGGGCGGCGGGAGTCTATTTTTGCAATTTTTTCAAACAAAAATCTATTTTTGCAAATCTTTTAATAAATAAATATAAAAATCAAAAAAATTCGTCAGCTGGCATGGCTAGTTCCACGGGCTTCCTGTCTTCAGAGCAAAGGGCCTAGCGAGCCTATGCCTTGGCCGGCCGACAAGGCCTCTGGCCTGGTCGGTCCCATTCCCCTCCAAAATTCGTTCATTTTATGTGAATAGTAAAAAGTACCTGCAAGGCTGCAAAATAACTGGGAAACAACAAAACCTGTGGAAATTTATTAGTAGAAAGCAAAACGGATGCAAGGAGAAATTATCCATTTATCCACCAGAGATTTGACGGTCGATATGGTATTTGATAACCGCCTAACACTAATGATGACAAGAGAGGCGTAAGCAGCAGAAAACCCATAAGCAGCGGAAAACAAGGAAGGTGAAGGGGAACGCGACGTATGTGGCTGATACGGTAGAAGAGGGAGGAGATTATGGAGCCAACGGGCCTGGAACCCAAGCCAAGCGAGACGCGTACATCCTTGTTATATTATACTGCTTGGGGGCTGGGGCGGGCTGCATATGAGGTTGTTCGCACCTCGTCTGCGAATTTTTTTGATTTTTAGATTTATTTATTAAAAGATTTACAAAAATAGATTTTTGTTTTAAAAAATTACAAAAATAGACTCCCGCCGCCCTCTGGGAGGGCGATTTTTAAAAATCGCCCTCCCAGAGGGCGATTTTATGACGTGGCTGACGGCCGTTGGCCCCCCCGCCGACGGCCGTCAGCCATTTTGCAGGCGGCCCCCGGCCTCCCAAAAACCGCCCTCTCAGAGGGCGGCAAGGGGGCCTCCTGCAAAATGCGCCCGGGGCCGGCCATTTTACAGGCGGCCCCCTTGCCGCCCACTGGAAGGGCGGTTTTTGGCTTGCCGCCCAACTAGAGGGCGGTATTTAGCGTTAATATAGTCCGGACCGTCCGGACCTTATCCGGACAGTCCGGACCAATATTCCGAAAAAAAAAGAAAAAAATTGATTTAGAAAAATTAATTTTCGAAATCAATTTTTATGTGACTACCGGCTGCCGTCACTATTTCCTAGGCGCATACTGTCGCCGCTCCCTGGCCGTGCCATCCTCACACAGTAGTTGCATCGCTAGTTGGATATCAATAGGTTTGTATGATAGTTAATGTGTGTTTAGTTGTCACCGCTCGGAATGTACTTTCGTCGTGAAGTTGACACTCGAAAATTCATATTTTTGATCAGATTCGTCAGAAACGTAGATCGTGAGGAATACGTCGTTTGATCGATGAGCGTAAACGAAGTAAAGTGGTTTCATCAGGAAACGTAGAATTAATAAAACATTATATACAACAGACAAACTATTACAGACACAAAGTACTACGGGCCCGGACCGTAACCTCTAGGCCTCTTCGACTTCCTACCCTACGCTCGCACCTGTCCCTAGGAGTACGTCAACCGGTTTGGTGGTACAGCACGGCCAGCGCGGGTCGTCTGCACGGGTGTGGCAACTGGTGGGTCCTGTGTCTGTGGTGGCGGAGCTCCTTCGAGCTGCGAGGCAGCTAGTATCTCATGGATCTCCTCGCCCTCGTCCTCGTCCTCTAAATCGTCCCCCTCGAAAGGACCCGGTGCCCAACCGCTGCCGCGTGCGCCCTGCGTGGAGGAGCCAGCGCCAGCAAACATCGATGGCGCTGTAGAGTGGAACAATGTACACCAAATTATTGATTATTGCAAATCGACGGCTGACAGGTAAGACCGGTGGGACTGGTCAAGACCCCGGTCGAGCAGCTCTGGTGTAGGGTACGCCATACCTGCATACAAATAGAGAGTTAGCGTAAATTAGTTTTAATGTTTATAGCATTGTTACATGACAATAAAAAACAACAGTACGATACATGTCATTCTACAACAAAGATCAAGTATAGACTTACACTACACCCCAGCACCACCAATTGTTCGAGAACGTCTAAGACGGGGTCGTCTTGAAGTTGTGCCTTCACCCGTAGGACGACTACCATCAACGGCTGAACCTGACGGTCCAGCTTCTGCCGCACTTGAACCGGCTGCATCCTTTGGACATTTCTTATAGGTATGACCTGTTTGGTCACACTTTGAACAACGTTTAAGTCTTCCACCGGCTTCTGACTCATCCATGTCATTACGGAAGCGTCTTGTCATGCGGCGACCTTTTTTATTCCTCAATTTTGTTAGGTCAGGAATGTAGATAGCTTGAGGATTCTCCGTAGTAAATGTCCCCGCTATACCGAAACCGTATATCTCTCCACTCCAGGTATTATAGATTGCTTCTTTTCTGAAATAAGGTGAGACAAAATAACGTGCTTCGATTCCACACTCACCGCTCGCGGCAATCACATGGGAACATGGCTTGTGGAGCAGAGTAGGTTTTCGGCACGAGCACTTGCAGGTCCCGTCTTCTTTGAGCACACACTCCTGCACAACTCTTTTGCGGTAGATTCCGCGCATGCCCTTGTCGACACACAATATTTCAAATCTGTGTTCTTGTGTGCCTTGAGGTAGAGCACGATGTCTTCAGGCCTTATTACTTTTATCTTGCAGGTACTTAGTGAGCAGCGTTCCAAAGAAAAGATTATTATCCGTCATTGAGGGGCCAGCTGCTCTGAACCGATCTCTAAAGTACTTGCATGTGCCATGCAAGATAAATTCAACTATTCCAACAAGTGGGAGCCCTCGAACACCATGCATCACCCAGTTATAGACCTCTGCCAAATTTGTGGTCATTATGCCAAATCGAGAACCATCCTTGTCATACAACAATGCCCATTTCTCCTTTGGCTCATTCTCAATCCACTCTGAAAATTTTCTAACTAAGGATGCATGCCTTCTTCTCATACGAGGTCCATCACTTGATAGAGGTTCAAGAGCTTATGGAGCCTCATCCCCTCCAATGGTAGCCCTCCTGGACTGCTCATCTGTTTGTTTAGAGGTCAGCTCATCCAACCTCCTCCAAAGCTCATTGAACTTCTTCTCTTGATTCTGGGCGCAAAGCCTCTTGAAAAGATCCATAAGGTGCTTATTTCTAAACTGTCTGTAGAAATTAGCACTCATATGACGCATGCACCATCTGCTTTGAACATCAGACCACCTTGGTAGGTATCCCTTCTCAACACTTCCATCTCTCAGTTCCTCAATTGCACGCAGCAAGCCGGAGTTACGGTCATGTATGAGGCATACATCTGGTCTCATCCGTACAACTGCTGTCTTAACCCTTTCTAGGAACCAATACCAGCTATCAGTGTTCTCACTCTCAACAAAAGCGAAAGCCACCGGTAGAACTTGGTTGTTTCCATCAACTCCAATTGCTGTTAATAGCTGTCCTCTATATTTTCCAGTCAGAAATGTCCCATCGATGCAGAGGATAGGACGACAATGGATAAATGCCTGAATGCAAGCACCTAGTGCAAAGAATACACGTTGCAACACACTTTTATTACCATGGTCAATTGATGGAAAGGCTTTCAGGTCATAGCACGTCTCCGGATTCCTCTGAAGAATACAACCTAAGAGACGAGGCAAATTATCATAAGATGCTTCAAATGTGCCAAACCTCATCTCTACAACCTTCTGTTTTGCCCTCCAAGCCTTATCATAGCTAATTGTATATTTGAATTTCTCTTCAATATGCCTAACAATTGACCTTGGTTCATACCCCAGATTGTTGACAATATGAGAGTACATCTCTGTTGCAACAAATGCAGAGGTCATGTTTCTATGATATTTTTCAACACCTGTCAAGTAACATGAATGCTCCGTCACAATTGAAACTTGCCAATAATCTTTCCATATACCCTTGAATGCGTGCACCCGCCATGGACACCCATCCTTCATGCACTTCACTTCATACACTGATTTGTTTGACTTCACGACCGAGAACTCCCTCTGAAGTGACACCGCCCATTGTTTGACTGCCTCCTTTAAATCTTCTACATATGCGTACTTAGCCCCCTGAATGACCTCATTCTGCTTGTACTCCCACGGCACATGATGCCGCTCGGAGATAGTAAGCGCAGAGAAGTCCTCGTTGCTCCATTCTGCAGGCATCACGTTGTCCTCATCAGACGAGTCATCATACTCTGCATGCTCATTTTCAGAATCTTCTCTAGCCATTTCTTGGACGATCGTGTCGATATGTTCTCCCTTATCTGCCACACCTGTTGCCTGTCTATCTTCTTCATTCCCTCCTTCATTCCCTCCTTCATTTTCTTCTATTGTTTCACTATCACCTCCCGCCGTACTTGGACCCTCATCATCTTATACGGGCATTGCACCAGCGTTGTTATCTTTCTCATATATGGACACAAGTATGCCCAGTGGCCAGCCACGTTGAAATACATTCTCCACATACCATCTCCAAGTGGCAGTGCAATCCACTGGCATCAGTTCCCAAAAAAAACCTTCAACTACACGACTGACTACTACATACAAGGTTATTCCGCTGAGCTGAGGGTCCAGTCGAAACCCTCGCATCAGCCAGTTGTATACTGATCCAAAACTTCTCTCAGCTGGCCTATCAATACCCTTAGCCGTTGAACTAAACTCCGACAGATCTACACCGTCTGGACCATATCTCACATTCCCTTGCCCGTGAAATAACTGAAATATCACCTTATTTGACATATCTGTTGATGAAAAATACAGTTAAACTAGGTACCAACATCCTCCTAACATCTAAAACCGTGTATTCCAGATTTTACAAGTAACATCTGTACAAAAAATAAGTCATCTAACAGATTAACTAAAAACTACAGATCTATATAGTACTATACACGTAACTAGTACATTACTACATCAATTCTTACATACAAATAGAAATTGCAAAGGAACAATGGATTTTACCTGCAGGCAAATCAGCAAACGGGCAGAGCTTCGCTGCTTTTGCCCTCTCAGCTCTCTCCTGTTTTTTTTTTCTAATTTGAGTGAATTTTATGACTTTTTTGAGTCTGGGAGGGGGGTTTTATACCCGGGGGCTAAAAACTGCCCTCCCATAGGGCGGCAAGGGGGCCGCCTGCAAAAAATCACCCTGCAAATGGGCGACTTTGCAGGCGGCCCCCCGGGAGCCAAAAACCGCCCTTTCAGAGGGCGGTTTTTGGGCACATTTTGCAGACGGCCCCCTTGCCGCCCTCTGAGAGGGCGGTTTTTGGGAGGCCGGGGGCCGCCTGCAAAATGGCTGACGGCCGTCGGCGGGGGGGCCAACGGCCGTCAGCCACGTCATAAAATCGCCCTCTGGGAGGCCGATTTTTAAAAATCGCCCTCCCAGAGGGCGGCGGGAGTCTATTTTTGCAATTTTTTGAAACAAAAATCTATTTTTGCAAATCTTTTAATAAATAAATATAAAAATCAAAAAAATTCCCTCGTCTGCACCTAAAGGTTTTCACCAATAATCAGCTTGCTAGCAAACATTGGACTAAACATATCTTTTTTTTTTATGCCAGCTCAATTGATCAACTAGTATATTCCTTTCCTGGATGAAAATTTTGCATATTCCTTGGTCTTAAACTAGAAAAGGGTTAAGTGCCCAAGTATTAAGGGTTTGGTGAACAAGTACAAACGTACCATCGACTAATTAGTTCCAGCCTCCCAACTTTTTTATCACAGTTTTTTTAAAACAAGGCTGCTTATATTAAAAGTAAGAGACCGTTACGACCTTATTGTTAAAAAAAGACATAAAACCTATCGACAAAGAACAAAGATGCTCACGTTGCAAACGGTGTGAACGGGCGCAACCACAATATTGATCAACTCGCATACACAAAGATATATATGAACAAGCATCAACCATCCTCTTTGCTCCTTTTGACATATCTGCAAACCAGCATTACCAAATAAATTAGCAAACCACACCCTAAGTCCGTGCTGCCAATTGGATTATCGATAACCCAATAGATGAGCCTTACTATCTCTTCATCAAAGACCTCTCGATTGCCGCAATCATCAACAAAGAGGTAGAAAAAGCAAAAGGCTCTAGACAATCCCATCATCATAAATAACTTGGACGACAAAACCTAATCTATCTAATAGATCTAAAACTTGTAAAGACTATATTCAGAAAAAAAAAACCCTAAAGACTTGCTTAAATGCAGTTATTTTTCGAGGCTCATATATGATCCCCTTTGTAATCACACGAACGGCACAGATATGCGCTCATCTAATTATTGGCCCTGAGAAATTTCAGCTGACTTTTCCTTTGTCAACTGGTCGAGTTCATCACAAGTCACCTCCTTTTATTTTCTATCACATGCTGCCCTGAAGGCCAAGTGCGTGTTTTCAGCAAGTTTTTGCGTTGGCACCTCTTGTTTTCTGAAAGCAGGGGATGATTCCATCTAGAACACTGTAGTTCTGCCATTGTTTTGTACAAAACAAACGAACTTGTTTGAAAATATGATGTCCATTGACAAATAGACCGTAGCACAACTGAAGTGCAACGCCATATGCAAACAATGGTTTTAGTCTATGCTGACATTTGGCACAGATATAGGTAGCTGTGCGATGAATTATCCTCAGTCCTTGGAAAATACAACATTTCTTTTCATATCTATGGAAACATCAAAGACATCATATCCTTCCCTGCGATCCACAAATAATGAGCTGCTTTGAATACGGTTCCAACAGAACACTTCCTGAGCAGGTCAGTTGATGTTCATATCCTCAGCGCCAGCACCATCTCCATCTGCATGTTGCGAATAGATGGTTAGTGTTACATAACTTATACACAAGTGTTTCTGAGACCATTAGGCAAAACCAACCACGAAAGCATACCCTCGTTTTCTGATGAGGTGTTAATCAAGCGCCTGGAACGCTGCTGCTGTTGTCGTGTTGGCTGAAATATGAGCAATGTGATGGCAATTATTTTGTGTTCAAAATAGTGTAGAAGTTTGGAAGTCAGAAGAGCTGAATTTGAGCAAACCACATACTCATTTCAGGTGCTAAATATGGACATGTATACAAAGTAATACCTGCAACTTTGGCCTAAGTGCCTCAAGAGGTCCTTTGGGTTTTGCAACACCTTGCTGTCCAGACTCCAGAACCAAATGTCAGAATATTAATCCATTTGAATGTGGAACTCAAGTAATTAGCACTCCAGAAAAAAAAAATTGATGCCACAGAAAAGAGTGATACCTTTCCCAGAGCCCAGTCAGCAGAATCAAAATAGGCCCGTTCATGATCCTTCAATTACAGAGAGAAATTTAATCACCAAGAACTACTGATGTTTTTGCACATAGATATAAAGTAGGCAAACTCATTACTTTTGAGATGAGTGGTGGTTTTTTTGGCATTAGTCCTCCAAATTTCTTCTTGATTGCCTGTTCCTGCAAAAAGGAGCAGATGATGTGTTCAATAAAACTGGCCATGCCAGCTATTTAGAGTAATGTTGCTATTCAATGCATTTACAAGGACACAAGAACTGTATAAGCATAAGATCTAGCCAAGGAAATAACCTGTTCTTGAGCTGAGGGCATGGAATTATCCTCACTTTGGTCCATAGGATCGGGGTTTCCAACAGTTTCAGGTCCAGCAGCATTGGTGTCCTTCATATCCGACATGCTGCTAAAAACAAGAAGTACTGTTGTCAAAATTCACATGATAAAAGAAGTCAATAGCATAAAAAACATATTTAAGGCATGATTTTCTTGGGCAACAATACTCAAAACAAAAATAACCAGAGGCTGAAGGAAGCAGCTATTGCTCAATGTCAACACAATTCAACTCAGTGTCTTCAAATAATTGGTGTTTTTTGAACATATAATCAGGGAAGTAATATTGATAGTAAATTATTAATCTGTTCCCACCCATTTACAATTTAACTTATACGCTAAACGAAGCTAAGTATTAGTTGGTCCATTAGGATAGTCATTTGACAGCTTCCTTTAGTTGGCACTTGGCGTTGTTGAATTTCAACAGCTCACTTGAACTAAAAGAATGTACTTCTATTACGGAAATCACATAATTTCTTTTCTCTTTATAGTAGCATTACCGTGTTGTGTGATTCCCATTTTCTATCATCATTGCATATGCTCGAATTAAGACTCTTAAGAAGATGTGGACAATACAGTAGTAACAACATTACTCCATATAATAGATCCATAAATAATAAAAGATGATAACGCCTACTGCTTTGGAGCTTAAATTGGTCAAGCCTTTTTTATTGAACAAATTAATTAGAACATGTTCTCATAAATTTCACTGTTCTCCACAAAAGGGCCAAATGCAAGACAATAGCTAGTGCATCAACCTACTTCAATCTGTTCGATCAATAAAGAAAAGGGGAAAAAAATAACATACAAATCTCAACATGAATCTACCCTGAAAAACGCAAACCTTAAGTTTCTTTTGAACCTAAAACAAGAAATTGTTTTCTTTCATAGTCCAATAAATTCAATTATTTTTTAATCAAACTAAGAATAAAAACAAAAAACTGTCAATGGCTATTTGGTCAAAATGCCAACTGGTCCTATACTAATGCAACATATGGAAGTTGCAGAGTACTTTAATCACCTCTGTATCCTTTGTGCTCTACAGAACAAGCTCTATATTTACGCCTTCATCCATAGCCAACTAATAAGAAGCAACAAAAAAGAGGTATGCTGACTACTCTGCTAAATTGGGTTGTTGGTTTGCTTGCTCTACAAATATCGAGACTAAATATTACTAGACTGGCCCTGGACACTATGCAAGTAGATGCTCTAGCAGCACATTCCTAAAAACTCTTTCACTATATCACAACCCAAACTCCTCTTGTCCAGTACACGATCCTATTGAACTGAAAGTACAAGAGATCGGCTTGTGCAATGTCAACACACTCCATAGTTCGTACTCCTTCAACTGACTTCTCAACGTGACTACACGACTGGGTTCTTGATTGCTCCATTTTATTTTACTTTGTAAAAAAATCTGACTGATCCATTTTAGGCATGTACCAACATAGTAGGTAAACAGTGCACTCTACGCTTGATCCAAGAACTGATCTTTGAGATGTGGATCTGAGTCAGCTTGAACTTCAGTACCTAGTTCGACTGCCAAACAATTCTCTCCTAATTCTCTACCGAGCGCACCACGATTCCAAAGCAACAGGGCGGATCTAACGTGGGACATGGGGGTTCAGTTGAACCCCCAAACTTTTTGGAACAAAAAACTGTTAAGGTTAACGCAAATTAAGAGAAAAAACGTCCAGATCTAGAAGAGAACTTAGGTTAATGCAAATCCAGAAAAAAGTGCGTGGATAGAGAGAGATGAGAAAGAGGATGCGGCTGCGTTACGGATGGATGGATGCTCACCGGTGAGGATGCAGAACAGCAGGACGACGGCGCCCCTGCTCGCGGGAGATCGGCACAGGCGGCGGGAGGCTCGGGAGGAGACCAGACGGGAGTCGACGCCGAGGGGACGTGGGAAATATACTCGAGGTTAGATTTTCTCTTCTTCTTTTCCTTGGAACAAATAATTCTTTTTATTGATTTATTTTTTTCTTATATGTTAATTTAAATTATTTTTTTCTAGAATCAATTAACAGACAATCAAACCATTTCTTTCAGGTTCTCCTGTACATTGAGCATTGACAAAATATATTGTAAGATTTGAAAATTATAATATAAATATATGGAATTTAAAGTGTAACATATGGAATTTATAGTATAGGGTTTGACTATGTTCTTAACTAATATGGCCCCATAAGGATAGCCAGTCTCCATAAATATTGACACATAAATAAACTAGTATAAAAAAAATCTATTTAAGTCGTTTCTTTATTCAATTCGAATTGAGACGTTCATCAGCTGAAGGATTTTAAGAGAAAGTAAAAGAAAGAGGAGGTTAGTCACCAACCACACACACGAGAGAAATTCCTCATAACTATTATACGATATACTCTTATTTATCAATAATTTACTAATATTATTAAAAGTTTAGAATTTTTAACATAAATTTATTCTTTAGAGTGCAGTGTGAAATTAAACATTTGTTACCGCATTCTTTTTATTGTTTTCTTATTCTTCATTATTTTCGATAATGATGTTGCTAGCTTCACTTACTAACTATATTACACCTAAACACTAGCAGCTAGCTCGTGTACCACGCTCGATAGTATATATTATTTATGATTTTTACATGAGTTAGCAGTATTGTACATATCAATAATATTGTATACATCCACGTAGCTTAACTAGTTTTTAGAATTTGTGAGATATTTTTTCCTAAATCTAATCCAAAATGCTTTAAGGAAATAATATCTATAGATAATATTCAGTGATATAGATAATTATATAAATATCTATAATATTTATGAATAAATTAGAGAGTGACATTTGTTATAAATTTGATGATTATAGTGCACTAGCTCGAACTTCTCTAACTTGATAAATTGAAAGAAAAATGCACCAATATTTTAGGGAGCTCTAGTGTCAACAAAAGAACTAATAAATGTATTATCAAGACACATTTTATGATGGATTTAATGAAATTAATATGATTTTGTAGAGGTTGGTGTGTTTTTGTATAAACACAGTTAATTTTAGAGAAGTTTAATTTAAAAAACTCTAAAATGACTTATAATATGAAACGAACAGAGTAAATAATAATAAAAAAGATATATTGTTAATTTCTATATCTATTAAGAAATAATGCAATAGAATTAAATAAAAACATTGAAATAATTTTTATAATACTTAACATATTTTACAAACCAACTAGTTCATCAAACCCCCAATGTAGGCACCTGCGGATGGAATTTTTGAAATACCTGGAGTTTACACTATACTAGTCTCATGATCAGTCGCTACTACGCCCATACACAACTTGGCAATATTTCCATATAACACTTATTGATATATAAAGGCGATAGGATATACATGACTTAGTTTTTACAATACCGATAGGGCCGACCAGCCAAATATAAACAGAGTAGCAGTGGAAATATTATATAGTGGTTCACAGTGTGCTCGTCTACCAACCACACAGACAACTAACTAGGGGTAACACCTAGCACGAACCTTCCTGAAAGATCCATGTTGTCCAAATCGAAGCTCTCATAATCTGCATCAAATTCTAAAAACAACAATATGACAAGAGTCAGTACACGAATGTACTGATGTACTGACTAAGTGTTAATCCTAAGTATATGCAAGCTGATATCAAGGATGGTTATTTGTGGACTTGTTTTAGCATAAAACAAATTTTTAGTTCGCAACCATTTGCAAAGGCATAGTTCAAAACATTCAAAACATGTACATAATATAGAGTAATGTATAACATTATAATATCAATCTTGCGGCCATCAATTGTGGCAATTCCATAGTCCAAATTTAAATAACTCTTCCAGTAATAAATCATCATTTCCATCCAACCCAATTTGTAAACATATTAAAAAACCATAAAGCTATACTCATGACACTTCACTCTGCGGCTCATGATCACGAGCATAGCTAATCGATTGGTTTAGGAGATATATGCACAGATTGTACAATTTTACTCATATGATATGATTTTCTCTAGTTTGTCCGATACCCGTTGGTATCACCACACTCTGCATATTGAATGTGGTCTAGAGGTCATAACATTGCCATTACATCACTTAAAGTATAGCCTTACACTAGCATGGCAAGCGTGAATCCACCCTAGGTTGACCTAGAGCCGTTAGGTAGTGGGCCCACACCTTAAACCTAACGGCATGAGACAAACTACTTGTTTTCTCACGAGGCACTTCACCATTATATTGGAAAAGTTTAGACATCTATGCCGTTGAGGTGACTAATGTGCCCCTCGCAATTTACATAGGCAGCTCCTTTGAACTATTCCCACAGAATAGTTCATACTACACCAGCCTACCAATATGCAATGCTAAACTCTAAGTAACTTAATAAGCCAAGGATATCCTATACTAGCATATATGGTGGTACTATAAATATTAGTTGGTGGCATAGAGTTCAATCCTTGAAAGACCTAGGCAAACATTCCCCCTATCAATACTCAACTACGACCATATGCGTATCACTTGGTGCCTTGGTCTGAAATCAAGGTTCATACCATTTTCATTTGCAAATAGGTCGAGCAATACATCCGACAACATTCATAAATTATCCCAAAGTTCTGGTATAATCATTCACAATATTATTGGTGTAACCTCTAAGCATGGCTAAGTATAATATATAGTTAAAATCCCATGTGAGTATATCTAAATTATACTCAAACCATACCTAGGGGTACAAGTAACATGGGCAACAATTATCAAAGGAGGATAATCCAACAATTAGGTCATAGCCACCAATTACCAATATTTTAGATAATTATAATCAAATAACACATGCAATCTAACAAACAAAATATTTTGTCCCAAAATTAGGATTCAATATGGTCAAAGGTGGGACACACTTGCCTTGCTCTGGAGTTTTGTCAAATTGTTTAGGAATTACTTCACTCTCCTCAACGACAATGTAATCGTTGTCAAAATTAAATATAAGAACTAATAAATACAAATAAAATGCAAAGAACACAAAAAATGCATTTAAAAATGTATGCAACCTAGGGCTGGGTGTTAGTGCAAGATTTTGATGAATTTAGGTGAAGGAAAACAATTTTATTTAAAATTTATTTAGAAGTTATTTAAATAGTCAAAGTGTTAAATATATGGTTTATTCATGTTTATAGATGTAAAAATATTTTAGGAGGTAGTTTTGTCAAATTCAAGCCTATAGGGTTAAAGTTCACTATGAATCCCACAAAAGTGGTTTCATTGGATTTGGAGTTAAAATGAATTAATTATGAATTTCTAAAATTTAAAACTATTTTTTCAGTTGTAAAATAAAGGTTTTAGCAATTCCCCCATGGTTTTCTATTTTCTTTTAAAGATTTTATTACAAATAGGTCCCCGGGTCCACCGGTTAGTGACCAGTAATTTTAAAGAAAAAAGCACAGGCTCTCGGAAAAACCATCCCACCGTCCCTCACGTGGTTTAAAACAATTTATAAAGAGGACTTAGGATTTAGGTTATTTACATCTAGGTCTATGGTCCCACATGTCATTGGGAGGGTTTTTTTTCTAATCAACCTTCTAAGTTTTAACTCCTTTTAACCGGGTCCTTGGCGCCTAATCCAATCAGGCCCACGTGTTAGTGACACGGGAGGCCGGGCACAGCTCGGGAGATGGCCAGCGACGCTGTTTGCCGTCGCCGGCGGTGAACGGTAGCCGATCTCGGCACGCGGCCGAAAGGAAAAGTGGAGAGGGCTTTGTGACGAACCTAAAGGTGGTCGGTTAATGGACATAGGTGGACAGAGTCGGGTGGACGGCGAGCGCGAGCGGCGGCCGGTCTCGGGTGGCTGAGGGAAACGGTGCTACGGTGCAAATTGGTTTGAGCTGATGCATGCTAGAGGCACTAGGGACTACTAGGGTTCTCACCAATCCTCGGGCGGAGGCCGGCGAGGTCGGGTGAAGCGGGACAGCGGAGAGGCAGTGCAGCGGCGAAAACAGATATTGGCAGCTCGATCTGTGAATCAAAGCGGCAAAATGGCAGGCGGAGGTAGTTAGTGACCTTGTGAGAATCACGTAGAAGGAAAGAATCGAGCCGAAGCTCACCGGCGAGCGTGAATTCGACGGAGTTTCGACGGTGGCGGGGATTGGCCGAAGAGGAGGACGACGACCCTAACCACGGCACGATTCAAGGGGATTTTTGGGGCATTTTGGTCCTTAGCGTGAGGTGAAATATACGGTGAAGTGGGATGGCAGGTGATGCACTGCGGTGGCAGGAACGGCGATGAGGCCGCAGCGTCGGCGCTTGGTGCACAATCTGGAGCGCCAAGTTCACGGCGGCGTTTTGAGCAATCTAGAGCACGACATCAGGCAAAAAAGGTGAGAATGGATTTGGGGTGATGAGGTAATTTAGGAACGCGATCGAGATCGACGTATTCATCACAAATTTAAAGATTTTCGCCTTCCACTTTCTTGCGGCCAAAGGAAAGAAAGGGGAGAACGAGGGCGGTCGAGGCCTTGTCATGGCACGGACTCAGCCGGAGGTAGTGAAGGGAGAGAGGTGCTTGAGCTCGAAGGGCGGTCGGTCTCGGCCTCGCGCGTGCGAGCACGCACTTGGCTACGCGCATGCGCCCTGGCACGCGCCATGGCGTGGCCTGGCCGTGCTCCCACAGCCCTGGCTCGGGCTGGGGTGTGCTGGGGCAGTGGAGAGATTGACAGGTGGTGTAACGCCCAGAAATTCGCACCGAAATTCTGAACACTAATGTGTAATAAATCCTTGCCCAGGAAAGCCAGGGTACACAAACCAAGTTGCCATACAGAGTGTCTTACAAACAGAGTAAACTGTATATTACATAAATGCAGCGGAAAAAGGTAAAACGGAGTCTATAAACATCTGGCCAAGCAGCCGATTCCATTCCCACAGGCACCTTGACGGCGGAGCCAGCCTATTCCTCAGGATGATCTTCATCTGATGCGTCCTCCAACACTGGGGGGAAAATTGGAGCAAGGCTGAGTACCACCCACAGTACTCAACAAATCACACCCACAAATATGCATATGCACAGGGTACAAAGATGGGATAGGGTTTATTTGCGGAAAAGCAGTTGCAAAAGGGAAGTAGTTCAAACAGTAAAAAGTTGATTTAATTAACAATATTAACTTCCACTGATTAACGTTACACCACGTTAACCAGGCCCAACCATTCCCAACCGATTGACGCTAAACCACGTCAACCAGTCTCCACTCATGAACGCTACACCACGTCACCAGACACCTCGGGTACCGTTACACCACGTTACCCGGACTCCACTGATTAACGCTACACCACGTTAACCAGTCACCACCGGACAACGTACCACGCCTGACCAGTTTTTCCCGACCAACGCTAAACCACGTTGACCAGGCCGCGCTGATGGAGGTTACACCACGACCACCAGGCGTAACTGTTGAGAGTTACACCACACTCACCAGTCTCCACCGATTAGCGTTAAACCACGCTAACCAGTCACCCCCGGTCAACTCAACCACGTCGACCGGACTCACACCTTCCACACACCAGTTGATAAAACAGGATTAATTATCCAGGGTGAGACTAATCACGGTGAGTCTTGGCCAATTGCCATAACCGCAGCGCGGCTATTCGAATAGTTTTACTCCTGATCAGAGGTGTACAACTGTACCCACAAGACACAGCCCACACACACGTTCCCGTGTGCCAGTACATCACCACGATGTCCCGTGCGAGGCTGTGACAGGACCGCTTCACGCAACCCCTCCCTAACCATCCACACCACGCTGAGGTTGCACCTGCCGACAGGGCACGCCATATTGGCCAGGCTACCCCCCTTGCGCCACGGTGAATCCGGCAGCGATCAACCCTACCCCGGGCCGACCCAACTCCATCACACCCACCCTTTTCTTCGGTGCCTAGGAGAGGGAGAAGAAACGCTTCAAGCCCAGCCGTTGCCCACGCTGCTTGTGGCAAGTACGGGAAGTTGCCCAAGTGGTTCCCGCGAACCGGTCCTTAATTGCCATGGGTGTGACAAGCAAAACCATATACCCCACAGCCCACCATTTAGGTCAAATTTTAGGAATTTAACAAACAACCTATCCAAGGTTCCATTTTTTCCGACATTGAGTCGAATCATATAAAAAGACATTAATTTAATTCCCAGGTGAGCTATGTTGCTAAGCATGGCTAAGCATCCTAGGATTATATTCTACTCATATTATTACCCAGGTGACAAGGATTTAGTCATCAAAACTAAGGCTTCATCTGACATTGTATAGCAAATACCAATCAATGAGATTATTAAAATAATGCACTTTATTTGCGTAAACAAAGCAATTTAATGAAAAATGGGTACAAATTGATCAAAGTATCAGTGCGACTTGCCCTTGCTCCGGCTCAAGGTATTCGGCTACGATCTCGAACCAATACGCAGGGAATTACGGGCGTCGGATTCTACAACAAACAATGCATAAACAATTAAAAACAGTACATGGGGGGTCAACAAACATGGGCCTGAAAGTATTTTCTGGATTCTTCGGGGGCATTTTTTCTGGAAATGAATTTGAATGAACTTAATCAGAGTTCGCATGAAATAGTTATGATTACTTTAAATGTTACTGTCTATTTTCAGAGTGAATATAATAACCAGTGCATTATAATGCGCATTAAAACGATTTTAAAAGACAGTCACCCGGAGAGGAGGCGACGGCGACAGAGGCCGGGCGAACCACGTGGCGTCCACCGCGGAGCAACCACGCTGGGCGAGCGCGGGCCCGCGACTGCCACCCGCGCAGATCGACGGCCCCGGGCGCGCCTGAAGCCAGCCGTCGCGGCGGGAGGCAGGCGGCGGCGCACGCGAACCGCATGGCGACGACGGCGACACCCGGCGCTAAGCGGGCACCACCCGGAAGGGCGGAAAGGAACGGTAAACGGAATAAGGGGTCTCACCGGCGGCTCGCGCACCGGCTGCGAAAGACGACGGCATGTGTGCGTACGAAAAAGCCACGCGGCGGCGCCTCGGGACGACGGTTGTGCGACGGAATCTCCGACGGCGTGGGAACGGCGCAGAGCGATTGCGAGTGTCGGGAGGTCGAGGCGAGGCGGGAGAGGAGTTAGACGTGAGAGGCGGAATAGGAGACACGGCGGGGCGGGACATCACAGGCCGGAAAGGACAACGGAGGGACCGAACGCTCACGTGCCGCGGGCGAGCGGTCCGGTTGAGCTTCAGTTCCACGAAGTGGGGCGCGAATGCGGCGCGCGCGGCGAGGTGCTGGCGCTGGCGGGGTGGCTGACGGCGTCCATCCGACACGGCGGCGAGCGGCGCCGGACGGCCGGCGAAAAAAAAAACAACGCTGAGGTGACTCGTTACGTGCGCCGTGGCGACGGGGTTTCTGGGGCACTGGAAGCTCGGCGTGTTGGGAAAGATGGAGGGAGGGTGGAGACTGTTATAGTATAAGGCAGGCCGGAGAGTCGAGGCGACGGAGCCCCAATCGGCGCACGCCGAGTAGGATGGCGCGAGTGGCATCGTGTTGGAGATCTACGGAGAGGGAGGGACGTGACGCCGGCGAACTCGAGGGGTGGGCGACTCGGTCCAGCCCGACCTCTTGACGAGTGAGCGAGGCCGGGATGAGGCGAGAAGAGGCCGGCCGCCGGATTCGTCGAGCGACTTGGCTCCGGGGAGGCGAATTCCCTCCGCCCGAATTCAAGTACGGAGAGGAAGATGATGCCGACGGCTGGGCCCGGCCGTCAGCGCGCTGGCGGTGGGCGCTAGTGAGTTCACGGGGCGAGGGCGGCGGCGAGGCGCGGCAGCGAGAGCGAGAGGGCGCCGGGCCCGGAGCGGGGAGGGCGCGGGCGACGGGCAACGGGCCCGCGGGGCGCGTGGCCGAGTGGCCGCGGCACGGCCGGCGCAGGCCTAGCGAGGGCGAGGCGCCACAGCCGGCGCGGGCACGTGCGGCGAGTGAGGAAAAGGCCGGGGAGGGAAACCGTGCCTGCAGGCACACGTGCCGTGGGCGCGGCCCAGCGATGGAGAAAAAAGAGGAAGCATAGAAAGACAGTAGGAAAGAAAAGGAAAAACATTTCCAGGGCGATTTTAAATTCGATAAGCGTTATTTGATTTATTAAGAAATTAGTTCCTTGCTCTGTTAAATTCCACTAAAATATCCCCAGTTAATTATTTTGCACAAGAGGAAAACAAGAAAATACTTCCCCGCACATAATTTATTATCTTGGCCATTTTACCACCATCATTACATTTCTTCTAGCCTTAAATTTCTTTTCTTGGTATATTTTCATAGGTAAAGTTTCTGTGCTGTGGGCCAATCTCAGCGGTGTGACAAAACCTACCCCCCTTAAACAGAATCTCGATCCCCGAGATTGGAGGCCGCTGCGCAGAAAGGTGAGTATGGGCGGACATTTCCATTCGTCTTCTCCGCCCAGGTGGCTTCTTTCCTCGAATGGTGAACTCCACTGTACCTTGCAGAATCTGATTACCCGGCTCTGGTTCTTTCACTGAATCTCCAGGATCTGATTGGTTCTCACATAGGTGAGGTCTTCCTGGATCACTTCGTATGTCGCGGTCTGCCCGTCTCTCGCGGTATCCTCAGACACTTCTTCACTTGTGGGACACGTGGACACATCGTGTCATGCCATCATTGAAGCTTTCGGAGCTCAAATATATGCCAACTTGCACCTTACCGGGCTAGCACTTGGTACGGTCCCACGAAACGTGTGTGCTAGCTTCCTTTGGTTTGGAACCTTGTACTCGCGAGTGGGTGACGGCGGAGGTTACACGTCGTCTCCTTCTCGAAGCTTAAGTCTCGTCGGCGTGTGTCAGCATAACTCTTCTGTCTAGATGGAGCAGTCTTCAAACCTCCGTATATGGCTACCTTCTCTTACTGCTTCTGTTGAGTGCGCTCGGTTAACCGAATAGCCTGACGTTCACTGTCGATCCAGAAAGGGTGTCGGCACTTCCTGCACTTCATACAGGCTTCAACGTCCGCTGCATCTGCGATGAGTGCTGAGCTCCTGGGATAGCGTGTTGGTTGGTACGAGAACTCCTGGGGTAGGTAAGCTCTGGCATAATCCCAACTGTTCCTGCCGAAGTCATAGTGCACAACGCGTCTCCGTCATGGCCTGTCACTTCCGGACTTGCCTCGATTGACTTCTTCAGTGCTCACCATCTGTTTGCGGAGTATGCCTGGTGCTGTAAGTCATCAGTCGGAGTTCCCAACTCTTTCTAATGCACGTCGGCTCGTGCCAGAGATATACTTAGGGAAGGGATCGAACGTGATGCTACCACTTGATCAAAAACATCCTCTTGGGTACTCATGGTTAAGCGACATTATGCAGAGCCACTATACGGCAGTTCCGCCAGTTCGATAGTAACCTGCGCAGTAGTTGGGACATGCCGACTGGCGGAGTGAATTGCGCGAACTCTTAGGATTAGAACGTACAGATCCAGCGATTCAGCCCAAATTGAAGTCATTACAGCCGTATTGTGGATGTCGCGGGACGGGTAACCGCTGGCAGGTGAGTATAAAATCCATCGCGCGCCATCTTCTTTCCCACTTCCACTCTTGGCCGACCTCCTTGAGGGCGCCTGTGCGTCCTATGCCAGGCCGTTGGTAGTTCTGCACATGACATCACTGCGACGACACCTCACAGAAGTAAGCCACAAAAAATCTCAAGCTGAAATTTCCCTTAACTATGCTGGGACCCAACCAAACTTGGTTCTACGAGTCATAAATAAACACTTGCGTACATTTTAGGCTTGCTTCACTAAAAGCGATGCAATGGAGTCCTGCGTCTCAAATAGGAGCTTAGCCCGAGAAGAACGGACGAAACAAGATCCAGTAGGTGCCACTTGAGTGATCTAATTTATATCTCTAGAACGCCACAAACGTACCCCGCCAGTGCCATAAGCAGTGGCCATGTTACTCATCTCAGTAAAAAACCTTGAGCTTTTCGACTCTCATCGTCATACTAAGTGTCTTACCCACTCTCCAAATGCCGATCGTTCGCTATGCATGCGCATTCGCGCAAAGCAACTAATCTAAATGAACCAAAGCGCTGGTTGAAGCCTTCCTAGGCTACCACGATCGCTGGTGGATTATACAAAAAATGCGCGTAATCAAGCATTCCGAAGCGTCCATGCGATAGTGAATTTCCTTCCCCATGCCTCTGCACTGAGCGTGTGTTGCGTAACTTTCGCTAAGGACGTCTGCCATGACATTGGCTTCTCCCTGGAATAGGCTAAAGTATGCCCAATATTAGTCCTTGAATCAGTTCCAGCCAGCTCTTCCGTCTGGCGTGAGGTTCAAATCAGGCGCGTGGTGAATGTATTCAAAGCTCCTTGTGGTGCCGTATAAATCTCACTACGGTTACCAATGAGGTAACCCGCCAAACTTTTCACATGGACCACATGCGCCAATTCAACAGATCGTTGGTATTGGGTAATTAGCTCTCATGGGGGCGTAAGGCTGACGCAAGGATGCATGATGGCTAACAACCCGCCGCTATCTGCATCAACACGCACCTCTACGCCCTTGGCGGGGCACTGCATCATAGCATACCCTTGGATAATCCTTTCTTGGATCAAGTAAGATCCAAAAACCGAGAGGTGTGAAACCCAATTTGCTTCTTGAGTTCTTCAAACGGCCTGTTGATTGGGGCAGTCCAGAGTCCAGACAAACTCATCCTCTTCATAGTGAGTCATGAGGTCTGAGCAATTCTGTCAGAGAAGTACTCCGATGTGCACCGGGCTGTGAGGGTATCCCGTCAAGTCCATGAAAATCCTTATCCTGTTGTCATTCGTCTTAGGCGGTAGTTTCCAGACTGTACGGATTTCCACGTTCGTTGGATCCACCGGCAACTCCGTTTGGCGTGTGATATGTGGTCCGAGGAGGATGTGCACTGTCTCTCAGCCAGACAGTCCGCACTTGTGAACTTGGCTTTTACAACTGGGTCTCTCTCAACTTTT